>SJYV01015684.1:336201-366932 GCA_006410875.1 Neotragus pygmaeus | reverse complement strand
GGGCGCTAAGAGCCTGGTCCCAAGTCCGCGGGCGGCCTGGCGGTGGGCCCGGGGCGGGTGGGTCCCGGGTGTCCCTCCTCTCCGCCCGCGCGCTCTCGGGCGGGGCGGCCACCCTGTCACCCCTGCGCCTGTCCTCAGGTGGAGGGGGAAGCACCGTTTGGAGGTCGGGCTAAGAGCTTGTCTTTATCCGCTGGGACTGAGACGAACTTTGGTCTTTCGAGTTGGAGTTTTGAAGTGTCTTGCGAGAAATGGAAAGGAGAAGGCTTGGGAGCTGGGGACTCCTTGTCTATTGGCTTTCACTGCTTTAAGTGTTAAATTTTGTCCCATTCAACCACTGCGTGATGTTGAGATAGTTATGTGAATCACTGTTGTATCTTTCTGAAATTTAGAGTGTTTCCGCATTTCAGAGATATGTTCTCGAAATAGTTAAAAAACAACACTATAGAACTGCAATAATACTCCAGGATATTCTTTCTCAGTAATAAATGTACTAATAGTCCAGAATAGAATTTGTAAAGGTTAAAAGACATGAGGGTTTAATTATGTACTTACACAAACTTGATGAGAAATGCTAGTTAATATACTCCTATGGGTACAGTTAGATGCTTGTGAAAGTCTGATGACTCAGTTTTTAAGACAAGCTATGCTATCAAAGGCCACATTACCAACTTAAGTGGTTCCAGTGTAGGTTGGTGATTTTAAAATAGTACCTTTTTGACCTGCAAAACGACTTTGCCTCCTGACATTCACTTTATTCATCTGTTAATTAGCATATGGAAGAGAATATTTTAATTCTTGCAATTTTCTGTGGAGTATAAGGTGACAACCTAGATCAATTAAATTACTTTCATCTATTCAGTATACTGTCAAAACAAAAAAAGGTGGAGCTTATGTTTTATCTTATTTGCTAGAGAGTTAATAGTCATTTATATTTGTATTGTGTTTTTAGTGGTAACTATTCTCTGGACTGAATCCTGAATTTGTCTCGTTGGTCAAAGGATTAAGGTATCAAGTTTCCTTTTCACTGGACGGTGTTATTTTATATTGCAAAAACAACAACAACCAAAAACCTTAAAAAGTATCAAAATAAAATGATTAGAATCAGTAAACATGGAAATTCAGATTAAATTCTTAGGTATGGTTTGAAGAAAGTGCTTTAAAAGCTTAGTTTTATTGCACCTCTTTATCTCCTTCTTGATAACGACAGCCTTCAGAAAAATAAGTGTTTAACTTTTCTTCTTCCAAGTTTTGTTCACCTGAATTCAAGAAGTTATTAATAGAGAGGCAATGGAAGGAGTGAGGAAATTTAATTGAGTCTGCTATGTGTCAGTGTCTTATGAAGTATCTCTAAAAGAACCTCCTAAAGTACATTGTTAAATTTTTAGAATCTTCGTTATGTTTTTAAATTATGTACAAGTTGTAAAAAAAATTCGAACAGTAAAGATAGACTTTTTTAAAAAGAGTGAAATCAAACACTGCTCCTCTCCTTACCTTCCCATTTAGTAAGTAGTTGGAATGCTTCTTTTTATACTGAAGTAGTTATTATAATTCTTGATTTTAATAGGAGGGTGAACTGAGGCTTGCAGAGACCAAGTAAATAGTTGATCATCTAGATGATAAAATTCAAACTGTATATCTGACTCCAACTTAGGCCATTTCTGGTATTCCAAGAAATATTTTAATTATGTGTTGTATTTAGTTTAAAATTGTTTACTGTAATGTGAATCTAGTAAGTTTCAGCTTTACACTGATTGCCTTTATAAAATACACAGATATTTTGCAAATTAAGGCTTAATTATTGATAATAATTTTCAGTTCCAAGGAAGACTCGAATTTAACTTGAAAGGAATTCTGGTCATTTGATAGCATTCAATAAAGACACCACGTCATGCGAAGAGCTGACTCATTGGAAAAGACCCTGATGCTGGGAGGGATTGGGGGCAGGAAGAGAAGGGGATGACCGAGGATGAGATGGCTGGATGGCATCACCGACTCGATGGACGTGAGTCTGAGTGAACTCCGAGAGATGGTGATGAACAGGGAGGCCGGGTGTGCTGCGATTCATGGGGTCCCAAAGAGTCAGACATGACTGAGCGACTGAACTGAACTGAATAGACAGTTCGTTTTCTGCTTTTAAGGTTTATGCATTTTCCTTAGCTGTTTCAAAATTCCAGGCCTTTTCTCTTTGATTTATAGCATGCTTTTGTGCTTTCAAGTGCTTTAAAAATTATTTTAGAAGAATTATTTTAGGATTTAGAAAGACATAGCATATAAATACAGGAACAATATGGTTGTTTTAAAAAATAATTTAATTAGAAAAGGTAATATATACTTTCTGTCTTGGATTTGTCTATTCTGGACATTTTGTTTAAATGGAATCATGCAGTCAATATGTGGTCCTTTGTGACTGGCTTCTTTCACTTCATGTTTGTTTTAAAGATTCATACCTATTGTAGCATGTATCAATATTTCATTTTTTTAATGGTTGAATAGTATTCGTTGTATGGCTATAGCCCTCTTTCATATATGTTCAGTTCAGTTCAGTTGCTCAGTTGTGTCTGCCTTTTTGTGACCCCGTGGACTGCAGCACCCCAGGCTTCCCTGTACATCACCAACTCCCAGAGTTTTCTCAAACTCATGTCCATTGAGTCAGTGATGCCATCCAACCATTTTATTCTTTGTCATCCCCTTCTCCTCCCGCCTTCGATCTTTCCCAGCATCAGGGGCTTTTCAAATGAGTCAGCTCTTCGCATCAGTAGGCCAAAGTATTGGAGTTTCATCTTCAGCAGCAGTCCTTCCAACGAATATTCTGGACTGATTTCCTTTAGAATGGACTGGTTTGATCTCCTTAAAGTCCAAGGGACTCTCAAGAGTCTTCCCCGGCATCACAGTTCAAAAGCATCAATTCTTCGGCACTCAGCCTTCTTCACAGTCCAACTCTCACATCCATACATGACTACTGGAAAAACCATAGCTTTGACTAGACAGACCTTTGTTGGGAACATCATGTCTCTGCTTTTTAATATGCTGTCTAGGTTGGTCATAACTTTTCTTCCAAGGAGTAAGCATCTTTTAATTTCATGGCTGCAGTCACCATCTGCAGTGATTTTGGAGCCCNTTGAATTTTTATTTTTAAGACAACTAGTAAGTATTCAGTTATTATACAAATATTTGTGTGTGTGTGTGTGTGTGTTAATTGAACTATAGTTGATTTGTAATATTATTTTCAGGTGTACAACTTAGTGATTCAATATTTCTACGGATTCTGCTCCATGTAAAGTTATAAACTATTGGCTGTATTCCCTGTGCTGTACGATGTATCTTTGTAACTTATTTTATACATGGTAGTTTGTACATCTTAGTCTTCGATTTCTGTCTTGCTACTCTCCACTTCTCTCCTAGCTGGTAACTACTAGTCTGTTCCCTGTATCTGCTGTATTCATTTGTTCTCTTGTTTCGTTTGTTTGTTTAGATTCCACAAATGAAAGCATATAGCATTTGTCTTTGTCTAACTTATTGCAGCTAGCATAATATTCTCTAGATTCATTCACATTGCTGCAAATGGCAGTATCATTCTTTCTACACAGAATAATATTCCAGGACATATGTGCCCCATCTTCTGTATCCCTTCATCTGTTGATGAGCACTTAGGTTGTTTCCATATTGCATCTACTGTAATTAATGTTGCTGTGAACATTGAGGTCCGTGTATCTTTTCAGATTAGTGTTTCCATTTTCTTGGATTATATACTTAGGAGTGGAATTGCTGGATCGTGTGGTAGTTCCATTTTTAGTTTGCTTTTTTTTTTGAGGAACCTCCGTATGGTTTTCCACAGAGGCAGCCCCAGTTTACATCCCACCAACAGTGTACCAGGGTTCCCTCTTCTCCACATCCTCACCAACATTTGTTGTCTATGGTCTTTTTGGTGATAGCCAGCGAGACAGGTGTGAGAGGGTGTGTCACTGTAGTTCTGATTTCCATTTCTCTAACGATTAGCCATGTTGAACATTCTTTTCAGATTCCTTTGGCCGTCTGTAAAACTTGTTTGGAAAAATACTTATCCACAACTTCTGCCATTTTTCAGTCAGGTTGTTTGGTTTGGTTTTGTTTGGTATTAAGCTGCATGAACTATTTGTGTATTGTGGATATTAATCCGTAATCAGACATATCATTTGCAAATACCTTCTCCCATTCCATAGATTGCCTTTTTTTTGGTTAATGTTTGCTCTGGGTTGTCATAAATGGCCTTTATTATGTTGAGATGTGTCTCCTCTATACCAATTTTGATGAGTTTTTTTTATCATACATGGATGTTGAATTTTGTCAAATGCTTTTTCTGCATATATTAAGATGATTATATGATTTCTAACCTTATTTTTCTTGATGTGATATATCACATTGATTGATTTGTGGATATTTAATCATCCTTGNTGTTTAACTTTTCTTCTTCCAAGTTTTGTTCACCTGAATTCAAGAAGTTATTAATAGAGAGGCAATGGAAGGAGTGAGGAAATTTAATTGAGTCTGCTATGTGTCAGTGTCTTATGAAGTATCTCTAAAAGAACCTCCTAAAGTACATTGTTAAATTTTTAGAATCTTCGTTATGTTTTTAAATTATGTACAAGTTGTAAAAAAAATTCGAACAGTAAAGATAGACTTTTTTAAAAAGAGTGAAATCAAACACTGCTCCTCTCCTTACCTTCCCATTTAGTAAGTAGTTGGAATGCTTCTTTTTATACTGAAGTAGTTATTATAATTCTTGATTTTAATAGGAGGGTGAACTGAGGCTTGCAGAGACCAAGTAAATAGTTGATCATCTAGATGATAAAATTCAAACTGTATATCTGACTCCAACTTAGGCCATTTCTGGTATTCCAAGAAATATTTTAATTATGTGTTGTATTTAGTTTAAAATTGTTTACTGTAATGTGAATCTAGTAAGTTTCAGCTTTACACTGATTGCCTTTATAAAATACACAGATATTTTGCAAATTAAGGCTTAATTATTGATAATAATTTTCAGTTCCAAGGAAGACTCGAATTTAACTTGAAAGGAATTCTGGTCATTTGATAGCATTCAATAAAGACACCACGTCATGCGAAGAGCTGACTCATTGGAAAAGACCCTGATGCTGGGAGGGATTGGGGGCAGGAAGAGAAGGGGATGACCGAGGATGAGATGGCTGGATGGCATCACCGACTCGATGGACGTGAGTCTGAGTGAACTCCGAGAGATGGTGATGAACAGGGAGGCCGGGTGTGCTGCGATTCATGGGGTCCCAAAGAGTCAGACATGACTGAGCGACTGAACTGAACTGAATAGACAGTTCGTTTTCTGCTTTTAAGGTTTATGCATTTTCCTTAGCTGTTTCAAAATTCCAGGCCTTTTCTCTTTGATTTATAGCATGCTTTTGTGCTTTCAAGTGCTTTAAAAATTATTTTAGAAGAATTATTTTAGGATTTAGAAAGACATAGCATATAAATACAGGAACAATATGGTTGTTTTAAAAAATAATTTAATTAGAAAAGGTAATATATACTTTCTGTCTTGGATTTGTCTATTCTGGACATTTTGTTTAAATGGAATCATGCAGTCAATATGTGGTCCTTTGTGACTGGCTTCTTTCACTTCATGTTTGTTTTAAAGATTCATACCTATTGTAGCATGTATCAATATTTCATTTTTTTAATGGTTGAATAGTATTCGTTGTATGGCTATAGCCCTCTTTCATATATGTTCAGTTCAGTTCAGTTGCTCAGTTGTGTCTGCCTTTTTGTGACCCCGTGGACTGCAGCACCCCAGGCTTCCCTGTACATCACCAACTCCCAGAGTTTTCTCAAACTCATGTCCATTGAGTCAGTGATGCCATCCAACCATTTTATTCTTTGTCATCCCCTTCTCCTCCCGCCTTCGATCTTTCCCAGCATCAGGGGCTTTTCAAATGAGTCAGCTCTTCGCATCAGTAGGCCAAAGTATTGGAGTTTCATCTTCAGCAGCAGTCCTTCCAACGAATATTCTGGACTGATTTCCTTTAGAATGGACTGGTTTGATCTCCTTAAAGTCCAAGGGACTCTCAAGAGTCTTCCCCGGCATCACAGTTCAAAAGCATCAATTCTTCGGCACTCAGCCTTCTTCACAGTCCAACTCTCACATCCATACATGACTACTGGAAAAACCATAGCTTTGACTAGACAGACCTTTGTTGGGAACATCATGTCTCTGCTTTTTAATATGCTGTCTAGGTTGGTCATAACTTTTCTTCCAAGGAGTAAGCATCTTTTAATTTCATGGCTGCAGTCACCATCTGCAGTGATTTTGGAGCCCCCCAAAATAAAGTCTGACACTGTTTCCACTTTCGTATATATATATGTGTCTGTATATATGTGTGTGTGTGTGTATATATATATATATATATATATATCTTCTTAAAAAATTTATTTGGCTGTGTCAGGTCTCGGTTCTGGTACATGGGATCTTTGGTTTTTGTTGCACCGTTTGGAATCCTTTAGTTTTGGCATATGGGATCTTTAGTTGCAGCATGTAGGACCTAGTTCCCTGACCAAGGATTGAAACCTGGCCCCCTGCCTTGGTAGTACAGAGTCTTAGCCCCTGGACCATCAGAAAAGTTCTATGGCCCTCTTTTTTAAATCTATTAATTTTTGACAGACGTTTGCTTATTTCCACTTTTAGCTATCGTAACACTACGATAAATGTTCTTGTAGATGCTTTTGTTTGGACAGATACTTCCAATTCTGTTGGGTACACACCTGTTAGAGTGGAATTGCTGAATAATAGGGTAATTCTCTGTTTAACCTTTTGGGAAGCTGCCCAGCTGTTCTTCATAGCAGCCGGACTATTTTAATTCCTACCAGTGGAGGATTCCAACTTCTTTTTATTCTCCCAAACACCTGTTATTATCTGTTTTAAAGGTATAACTCATTTTGATTTTGATTTGCATTTCCTTGATGGCTAATGATGTTGAGCATATTTTTATGTACTTATTGACAATTTATATATATATATGTATTTTATATATTAATTAATTTTTATTGGAGGATAATTACTTAACAGTATTGTGATGGTTTTTGCCATACCTCAACATGTATTGGCCATTGGTATACGTGTTTCCCCGCCATCATGAACCCCCACCTTCCTCCCCACCCCATCCCTCTGGGTTGTCCCAGAGCACTGGCTTTGGGTGCCCTGCTTCATGCATAGAAATTGCACTGGTCGTCTATTTTACATATGGTAATATACATGTTTCGATGCTATTCTCTCAAATCGTCCCACCCTCGCCTTCTCCCACTGAGTCCAGAAGTCTGTTCTTTACATCTGTGTCTCCTTTGCTACTCTGCAGGTAAAATGGTTGGTACTGTCTTACTAAATTCCATAAATATGCATTAATAGACAATATCTGTCTGACTTACTTCACTGTGTATAATAGGCTGCAGGTTCATCTGCTTCATTAGAACTGACTCAGATGTGTTTCTTTTTATAGCTGAGTAATATTCCATTGCTTCCTTATCCATTCATCTATCAATGGACGTCTAGGTGCTTTCATGTCCTAGCTATTGTAAATAGCACTGCAGTGAACATTGCGGTACATATGTCTATTTCAGTTCTGGTTTCCTTGGGGTGTATGCCCAGCAGTGGGATTGTTGGGGTGACATGGCAGTTCTGACAATTTGTATGTATTTTTGAAGAGAGATGTATAGTCACATCCATTTTCCACTTTTCAATTGGATTGTCTTTTTATTGTTGACCTGTAAGAGTTTTTTTTTTTTTTCAAATTTACTTTCGGCTGTGCTGGGTCTTGGTTGTTGCACAGGCTTTTCTCTGATGGCGGCAAGTGGGGGACCACCTGTGGCTGTGGTGGGCGGGCTTGTTACAGGGGTCTCTCTTGGTGCAGAGCACAGGCTGTAGGGTGTGTGGGCTTCAGTAATTGTGGCACGTGAGCTCAGTAGGGCTGGAGAGGGCTGGCTCAGTAGTTCCGGTGCACTGAGTTCTGGCTCATTAGTTGTGGCGCATGGACTTAGCTGCTTTGTGGCATGTGGGATCTTCCTGGATATAGAACCCAGTATCTCTTGCGCTGACAGGTGAATTCTTTACCGTTGAGCCACCAAGGAAGCCCCTTTGTAAGAGTTATTTATTTTTGTTTTGTTTCTTTTGAGAGCTCTTGCATATTTTAGATGCAAGTTCTTTATCACATATATGATCTGAAAGTGATCCTTCCATTCTGGGGCCTGTCTTTTCACTGTGGTGATGCTGTCCTTTTGAAGTTTCTAAGTTTGATGAAGTCCAGCTTACAAATGTTTTCCTCTGTGGCTTGTGCTTTTGGTGTCGTGTCTAACAAATGATTCTCTAATCGAAAGTCAGGAAGATTTGCACCCGTGTTCTAAAAGTTTTATACTTTTAGTTTTTACATTTTGAGTTGATTTTTGTACAAAAAGTGAGGAAGGAATCCAGTTTCATTCTTTTGCATGTGGATAACAAATTGTCCCAGCACTATTTGTTCAACAAAAGACTATTTTTTTCTCCATTGAATTGTCTTTGAATTCTATTGAAATCAACTGACCCTAAACGTCGGGATTTATTTCTTCATTCTTTATTTCTTTTCTGCTCACCCATATGTGTGTCCTTATGCTGGTACCACATGGTCTTGGTTACTGCAGCTTTGTAGTAAGTTTTGAAACCAGGAAGTGTGATTTTGTTCCAGCTTTGTTCTTTTTCAAGATTATTTGGTTCTTCTTAGTATCTTGAATTTTCGGATCAGGTGGTCTATTTCTACAAAGAAGCCAGTTAGAATTTTGACTGGCTTAATGTTGAATCTGTAGATCAACTTGGAGAGTGGTGCCATTTTAACACTATTATATCTTCATGAATCAGAACATGAATATGTCTTTTAATTTATTTGAGTCTTTTGAAGTTTCTCTCATTCATGTTTTGTCTTTTCAGAATATCTAAGTTTTGTGCTTCTTTTCTTAAATTTATTAATAAATGTTTTATTCTTTTTGATGCTATTATAACGAATTGTTTTCTTAACTCCATTTTCAGATTATCCATTGCAAGTATACAGAAATATAGTTGAATATTATATATTGACCTTTAAAAAAATACTAATTTATATATTTATTTGGCTGCCCTGGATCTTAGTTACAGCATGCAGGGTCTTTAGTTTCAGCATGTGAGGTCTAATTCCTCACCAGGAATCCGACCTGGGTCCCTAGCATTGGGAGTGTTAAGTCTTAGGCACTGGACCACCAGGAAAGTCCCTATATTGATCTTTTATCAATATAGGTCTCATTTATTGACTGAACTCATTTATTCTGATAATTATTTTAGTGAATTTATTAGAATTTTCTGTGTACAAGATCATGTCACCTACAGATACAGATAGGCTTATTTCTTCCTTTCCAATCTGGATGTGTTTTACTTTATTGCCTGATTGCCCCCCTTTTTTGTGTGTGTTGTATAGTATTTCATTGTATGAATGTGCCATAATTATTTTTAACTAGTCTCTCACTGATGGTCATGTAAGTTCTTTCCAGTTTCTTGAAGTTACAGCAGTGCTGCAGTGAATAACCTATTGCGTAGAATATCGGTTTTCAAACTCTTCATCTCAGGTCTTCTTTAGTGTGTTAAGTATGAGTAGTGAATTTGAACTCAGAAAGAATTTAGTAGTCATCATAATTTTACTCACAGAGTTGTTTAGTTCATATTTGACAAAAACCATTGTCCTATTTGGATATTAAAAATGATATAATAAAACTAGCTGATATAACAAATCAAATTTAATTTTTTAACAAGGGCTTTTAAAACAAGGAGCTAAAAATCTTTTTTTTAAAAATCAGGTCCCCATGTTGCTAATTTTATAGGGTTTAGTTCAGTACCTCATTATTCACCCAGATGAGTGTAGTGGAGAGAAGAGTATACCCCATAAAGGAAAGATCATTAGCATAGGTCTGAAGATAGGTCGAAATCAGATTGATTATATTCTTTGCAGCCAAAGATGGAGAAGCTTTATATAGTCAGCAAAAACAAGATCGGAAGCTGACTGTGGCTCAGATCATAAACTCCTTATTGCAAAATTCAGACTGAAATTGAAGAAAGTAGGGAAAACCACTGGACCATTCAGGTATGACCTAAATCAAATCNAGGTGTGGAGGCCCCAGTTAACCTATCCCTTCTCTGCCGCCAGGGGAGGAGCGCCCCCGGGACTCCCCGGGCCCGGCGGAGGCCCAGGCGCCGGCGGGGACCGAGGCCGGTGGGAGACCGAGCCGCCGCTGCTGGAGATGCTCCCGCGCGCAGCTCAAGAAGATCTTCTGGGGTGTGGCGGTGGTGCTGTGCGTGTGCGCCTCCTGGGCGGGCGCCACGCAGCTCGCCAAGCTGACCTTCCGGAAGTTCGATGCTCCCTTCACCCTGACGTGGTTTGCCACCAACTGGAACTTTTTATTCTTCCCCTTGTACTACGCGGGGCACATCTGCAAGTCAGCGGAGAAGCAGTCAGTGAAGCAGAGATACAGGTAGGCGCCTCCCCGGGGATGCTGGCTCAGCGTGGGGCTGCTCTCCGGACCNGTTTGCCACCAACTGGAACTTTTTATTCTTCCCCTTGTACTACGCGGGGCACATCTGCAAGTCAGCGGAGAAGCAGTCAGTGAAGCAGAGATACAGGTAGGCGCCTCCCCGGGGATGCTGGCTCAGCGTGGGGCTGCTCTCCGGACCGCTGATGCTGCTGGGTGGGTGATGAGATGGGCCAGCAGACACAGGAGGGGGAAGTCACCGTGTCACTCGACTTAGTGAGGTTCCGGGATCGGAATTCATTCCTTTCAGAAGTGGTGAGCACCCTTCCTCCGCCTCTAGCTCTCCACCCCAGGAATTCCTTTCTACTAGGCGGGAGAAGGCAGCAGCTTCCAGAGATGCGCTGTGGTAAGTCCCCAGAAAGGGTAGAAACAGGAAAACTGTATGGCTCTGTTATCCTCCTCAGACCGGGCTGAGGATAGGTCCATGGAGCCAGGTGAGGTGGCTACTCCTTGTAACTTAGCTTCTCGACCCCATGGGTGCTCATGGCAAACACTTGATCACTCATTTCCTCTTGGCACAAGACATTTACTCTTTTGATTATGTGATTGGAGGCGGGTGTCTGAATATCTGGCAGTTTTGCCATCAAAGTCAAAGCATTGTCTGAACTTGGTTGACTGTATTTACGCATGCATATTTTCTCATTGAAATGACCTCCCTTTAAAAGAGGTCAGAAGCCCCGATGCAAGCCCTCTGCCACAATGAACAGCAGGGTGCCCCAACCTCCTCCTGAGTCAGATGCTTAGTGTTGGCCCTGGGTTATCAACTATGCCCATCCCTAGTTCTCATGGTCACCCAAAGCTGAGGTCCTCTGTGATTGTGTTGAGGACCTTACTATTGGCCCAAATCAGGTCTACTCTTTATTGGTCAAGGTGACCAGGTGGGCCTGGGGAATTTCTCTTTCATCAGCCTCAGAGGTGGAAAAAAATTTGGAAGTTGAGGGTTGTTCACTCCTTCACCACCAAACCTCCTGTACAGTCACTGTGTCCCATTTACCATCTGGTTCAAACTTCAGCCCCGGTCTGAAAAGTTGCCTTTAGAAGTTGCAAGGTAGCCAAAAAAACATCATTGAGTTCAAGGCGTAAAGAGGTTTTAGGAATGAAGGTTACATGCTGATCAGAATTTTTTTCTGAGATTCTACCCTTTTGTCAATGTCAAATTGAACTTGGAGGTGTGAGGCGCCAGAGTTTTTGAATGTTCAGAGATAATTTGCACTGGCTCCTTTAAAAGGCCAAGTGGTAAGTCAGAGCACTCATTCTAGAGGAAGGAGCACTGGTGAGCTTTCCGTGACCAGCATCCCTTAGTGGAAAGGACTAGGAGCGAGTTCTGGAGACAGACATGTGGCAGCCTGGAACCTAGAACCGGAGCCCAGGCCTGGGGCATTGTCAGTGTTGACTTAAATCAGTGGCTTCATGGCCCAGCCAGAAATCACTTGAGAGGCACTTAGTGTACCTCTTCTGAACAGCAGCTAAAAGCAGACTGAAACAGATTGGTTTAGAAATTTTAACAGAGCCCCAGATTGTCCCAAAGTCAAGAGAGAAATAATGGCCTGCTTTTAGTCACAGAGAAAAGCAAATATTCAGTAAATAATGCATTAATAGTAAAGTAGCCCTGAGTGTATTCAGTTTGTAATTAGGAGTTTGCCTTTCTTTAAACAGAGTAGGATAGTATGCTGCTGCCTATCGCAAAATGGGTGTGTGTCCTTTCTTCATGGATAATTACTGGAGGGAAGATGAAATGGTCTTTCTCTGCTTTGTTCAAACATGTGGACTCAAAGAGGGCATCCCTGAGAGGCAGCACCAGCTATTGCCCTAAGCACGTGTCTAACATAACTCTCACCCTGGGACAAGACTGGCATCGCTAGCCATTTAGTGCAGGCCCAGCACCATTAATTAATTGTGCTGAAAACAACACAGAAGGAACCAGGCTCAGTTGGTGAAAAGGNAACATAACTCTCACCCTGGGACAAGACTGGCATCGCTAGCCATTTAGTGCAGGCCCAGCACCATTAATTAATTGTGCTGAAAACAACACAGAAGGAACCAGGCTCAGTTGGTGAAAAGGTCTATGGGGGGGGGGGGAAGAAAGATCACTGAAGCAGATTAAACATAGAAAGAGGACCACAGCAGGCTAACGCCCTCAGAACTGTGTGTCCTGACCCGGAGGGCAGGGCAAGGAGTTTCATCTTAATGGTTCAGAGAGGATGTGATCAGCTCATGGACATCCTTCTGCCCGGTTGGTGGTGAGAAAAGTGGGAGTCAGCTTCATCAACCTTCTGTTGTTCCAACGGGTCTGGGGTCTACATGCTTGTGGGCAGCATGCAGTTAACTTCTCCCACCTGGTGGGGGTTTCAGTATCTGCAGAATGGCTCAATCATATTTTTCTGTGCATCCCTGGAGGGGAACCAGGACCCTGCCCCAAGGCTGCACTCTTGTTTCTTGCCTGTTCCTTCCTCATCTCCGAATCTCCTCCCTTCCCTGATTAACATCTATTTTTGAACCCGCTTGTTGGAACTCAGGGAAGGTCATGGAGGCTGAATGAAGCCTGTTTCCTGGAATCAAAAACTGGGGGTGTTGACTTAAAAAATAGTGATAACGTAAAAGTTGAGAGTTATGTTTTATCCAGTGGGGATTTTTAGGACTTCAGGGCTGGGAGACAGTAACCTTTTTTTATTGGCTGTTTTTTTTTTTTTTTAATCACTGACATTTAGTTGATGTACAATATTATATAAGTTTTAGGTGTGCAGTCTAGTAATTCAGTTTTTAGAGGCTATACTCCATTTATAGTTACTATAAAATATTGGCTGTTTCCCCACATTATACTGTATATACATGTAGTTTGGTTTGTTTTATATCTAATAGTGAGGCCGAATCAGGCCTCCATATCCCAACACCAAATTAAATCTCCAAGGCAGAGTTTTGGGTGAAGTAGAAAAAAATAGCTTTCTTGCTTTGCCAAGCAAAGAGGACCACAGCAGGCTAATGCCCTCGGAACTGTGTGCCCTGACCCGGAGCGCACAGCAAGGAGTTTCATCCTAATGGTTCAGAGAGGATGTGATCAGCTCATGGACATCCTTCTGCCCGGTTGGTGGTGAGAAAAGTGGGAGTCAGCTTCATCAACCTTCTGTTGTTCCAACGGGTCTGGGGTCTACATGCTTGTGGGCAGCATGCAGTTAACTTCTCCCACCTGGTGGGGGTTTCAGTATCTGCAGAATGGCTCAATCATATTTTTCTGTGCATCCCTGGAGGGGAACCAGGACCCTGCCCCAAGGCTGCACTCTTGTTTCTTGCCTGTTCCTTCCTCATCTCCGAATCTCCTCCCTTCCCTGATTAACATCTATTTTTGAACCCGCTTGTTGGAACTCAGGGAAGGTCATGGAGGCTGAATGAAGCCTGTTTCCTGGAATCAAAAACTGGGGGTGTTGACTTAAAAAATAGTGATAACGTAAAAGTTGAGAGTTATGTTTTATCCAGTGGGGATTTTTAGGACTTCAGGGCTGGGAGACAGTAACCTTTTTTTATTGGCTGTTTTTTTTTTTTTTTAATCACTGACATTTAGTTGATGTACAATATTATATAAGTTTTAGGTGTGCAGTCTAGTAATTCAGTTTTTAGAGGCTATACTCCATTTATAGTTACTATAAAATATTGGCTATTTCCCCACATTATACTGTATATACATGTAGTTTGTTTTATATCTAATAGTGAGGGTATAGACAGTATCTCAAGTAACCTGAGAGAACTGCTCCTAGGAGCCGGGGTCGGGGGTGGGAGTGGGATGGAGGCGGCAAGGTGGGTGTGGGTAGTGTCAAGTTATATAGAAGTTTGCAACTAAGGGCTGCTAAGTCGCTTCAGTCGTGTCCGACTCTGTGTGACCCCATAGACAGCAGCCCACCAGGCTCCCCCATCCCTGGGATTCTCCAGGCAAGAACACTGGAGTGGGTTGCCATTTCCTTCTCCAATGCATGAAAGTGAAAAGTCAAAGTGAAGTCGCTCAGTCGTGTCCGACTCTTAGCGACCCCATGGACTGCAGCCCACCAGGCTGCTTTTTCCATGGGATTTTCCAGGCAAGAGTACTGGAGTGGGGTGCCATTGCCTTCTCCGGCAACTAAGGGCAAGTAGTCTGAACATCAAAAGTACTTTTGTGAATTAAAGAAAACCAGATATCCCAAGTTAAGGAATTTAGCACTTTTCTATGTATGGGAAAGATGCAAGAATCTGGGCTCCCAGAATCATTACTTTCATTTGCATCTCAGCCCCTGGGGGCCATATCCTGTGTTTCTTCACAGCGTGAGTTCCTCAGTGCTCACCACAGGGAGGGGATGCAGCCTCGTGGCTGCCAGATTGTGCAGGTATTCCTCTCCTTCCCGAGTGCCCCGGAGGGCTGGAATCACTAATGACTGTGACATCCTTGTTTACTACTTATACAGGAAATACTCCATTTCTCAGGGGATATAGAAAAGCTCTTGTGCCGGGAGCCCCATCGGGTCCTTTTTGGTATCAGTAATTTGTACATCTTAATCCCCTATCACATTGGGAGTTCTTTAAACAGATATTAGGGTTCCCAGAAATCAAGGCAAACTGAAATCGCATCTTCCATGTTTGTACTCTTATTGAAATGAATGGAGAATCTAGAGTCAACTGAACAGATGTATCTCTGGGTGAAAGTTTCAGCAGGAAGCTGGGGAGAGAAGGAAAAACGTGAAGCCAGCCAGATAAGCCAACATTTCTGGTGGTTTTCAGGAAACAATCAGGTAGAAGTTTCTTTCCTTCGTGACCTCCCCGCTGAGGCCAACACAAGGCTAGAAAAGTCAGCCAAAGCATGGGGAGGAAATCATATATTGCCTCAAACTCTGAGCTGCTCAAACTCTGAGTCTCTGGGATCTTGTTGATGGGCCGACGATGATTCCATAGGTCTGGGTGGACTTGAGGTTTTGCTTTCTTAATGAGCCCCCAGGAGTTGCTGGTGCTGCTGGCCCACAGGCTGCCCTTGGACTGTCAAGGCCCTGGAGTTCTTGAATCTCAGTTACACGGGTTTTAAAATGCTGCTGATCTGCTGAAATGTAGGAAGCAGGACTCACCATACTATATCAATTGGCAGGTGACTCTCTTTGGGCCCCAAGGATGTTTGAGTCCTGATCTGCTGCCACTTGCAAGGAAGGGGAGGCTCCCTGGGCAAGTCTTTTAAGCTTCAGGAGCCTCAGATGCTCGTCTGTAAACAGAGGGTGATGACACATGTACCATTTAGCACAGAAGACTGTTGTGTGATCAATGAGACACCATGCCCTAAAGGCTGTGAAATGCCATAAAAATGCCAGGAACTATCACTGTGTTGTGATATCCTCTATGGGGTACAAGGCAGCTGATAAAGTAAACATGGGCTGCCTTGTACCCCATAGACATATCACAACACAGTGATAGTTCCTGGCATTTTTATGGCATTTCACAGCCCTTAGGATGAGTTGGCCTGTTTAAACTGCAGGAGTGAGTCTGCCAGGACTGCCCACCCCTGCAGACTCATGCAGGTATTACACCTGGCAGAAATCAGCTTGCAGGGACTGCCCTGGCGGTGCACTGGTTAAGACTGCCCTTCCAATGCATTGGGCATGGGTTTGATCCCTGGTTGGGGAACTAAGATCCCACATGACTCACAATGCAACCAAAATAAATAAATAAAAAGAAATCAGCTTGCAGGTCTGCTGACTGCACAAGGCATTCTAGAATGATCAGGCCTTCCTGATATCGGGCATTGTTGTCAAGAATTGGAGTGTGGGTGTGAAAACCTCCCAAACCCAGCTGTCCTGAATTTTCAGTCTCAAGCCTGTGGTCTCCGCAGTAACCTGCTAAAAACTTCCTTCTTTCCCCAGATCATCAACATCCCGCCCTTACCATCCCTGTTTCTCACTGACAGCCATCTCTGTGGCCACAGAGATGCCCTGAGGTGCTCAGTACTCAGGGAGGCTTCTGACCAGAGGGATGCATGTGGGTGCTGTGGGAACTGCAGGCGTGACCTGAGAGGGGTTCAGCTCCCAGGAGTCCGTGTGAAGCCAGGCGCCAGAGGGAGACACGCAGGGGAAACTGTGTCAGGTTCGTGACCCTGGAAAGACTGTCATGGGCAGGCATGGTGATGACATACAGCCTTCTAGCTTCTCTGACCCTGAGACACGTGGACGATGTCTCCGATCCCAGAGGCCGCCACGGCAAGCAGGAGGAATCAGCCAGAGCAGATCTGGGGCACTCGCGACCTTATCGGGTCTTTCAGGAATTTCTCCCAGTGATGACCTCTTTTCATGAGCCAGCACTAGAGCCTTCTGCTAACATGGGGCTGCCAGAAAAGTGAACAGTGCCGTGGTGACCAGTGTTTCCTTCTGCCTTTTGTAGTTTCAGCCTTCTGGAAGAGAGCCAGTTAACTCTGCTTCAGAAATACCCACAGACGCTCTGAGCCAGGAAAGGGGAGAACACAGTTTTCATGCCTCCTGTCTGTCTTCTGTCCCCAGGGGCCAGGTGTGTGCTCCTGGATGGACAGACTTACGTGGGATCCATAAGGGATCTTGCAACTGTAACGTTCAAAGTCTAATAAGCAGGGCGTCCCAATCTGGAGGCCTGTGCCTTCTGGAAATGGTAATTGCACATCTTCCCAGGGACACAATTATCCATGGTCCCTGTCCTCAAGGAGCTCACATCCCTGGAAGAGTCCGATAGACAAACGAGATGAGGGTACGCGCAGGGGTCCCAGGGGAGAGGCCCAGGTACTTGGGTCCTGGGGCAGATGGGGGGTTTCTGGAGGAAAAAACCAAGGAGCAGTCTCTTAGAAGAGCAGCAGTTGGACCTGTAGGTGCTTAATCTTGGCTGGGTATGGGAATGCACTAAGACTGGCGGAGAGCCTGCTGTCTGAGAAGCTCTGATCCTGTGGGGGAGGTCAGGAGGAGGGGAGGGCAGTGGGAGCAGACTCCAGTGCATGCAGAGAGGTTTAGATTATGGTGTGAATGTTGGGAGGGCGTGGGGGTGGCAGAAAAGTCATCAGATTGGATCTTTAGCAATATAGTAAATCTCCCCCATGGGAACCTTCAAGTTGCAAACTTTCAAAGATGAGAACACGCCCAGCTATTGTGCTGTACTAACTGTATTTTTCAAGGTACTGTACTGTAAGATTTAAAATGTTTTCTTTATTTTCTGTGTTTTGTGTGTGTGTGTGTGTGTAAGTAAAGTTTGCTCAGTCATATCCGACTCTTTGCAAGGCCATGGACTATGCAGTCCATGGGATTCTCCAGGTCAGAATACTGGAATGGGTAGCTGTTCCCTTCTCCAGGGGATCTTCCCAACCCAGGGATTAAACCCAGGTCTCCTGCATTGCAGGCTGATTCTTTACCAGCTGAGCCACAAGGAAAGCCCAAGAATCCTGGAGTGTGTAGCCTATCCCTTCTCCAGGGGATCTTCCCAACCCAGGGATCGAACCCAGGTCTCCTGTATTGCAGGTGGATTCTTTACCAGCTGAACCTCCGGGGAAGCCCTGATGTAAAGAGGTTTATTTGTTACTTCTGTGAGGAGTCTTTTGTATTAGTTGGGTACCTAGGCTAACTTTGTTGGGCTTATGAACAAACTGGACTTAGAAACACACTGTCATAACAGAACTTGTTCATACATAGGGGGCTTACTGTACCACGATCCCTCTGTCAAGAATAAGACTGAGGGCAAGTGGAGCCCAGGCCCATTGAACAAGCACAAGCCCAATGTCTGTGTGTCAAGAATTTGACTGAAAAAAATACACAACATAAGAGTTGAGAATTATATTTTATTCAGCAGACATTCTAAGAACTTAAGCCTGGGATGCAGCCTCTCAGCGCTAAAGAATTACTCTGAAGGTGTGAGAGGAGCCAGACTATACAGGAGTTTTTGCAACAAAGACCAGATAGTCAGAACATCCAAAGATTGCCTTCATGCTTAGTTGCTCAGTCATGTCCTACTCTTTGCAACCCTATGGACTGTAGCCCGCCAGGCTCCTCTTACCGTGGGATTTCCCAGGCAAGAATACTGGAATGGGTTGCCATTTCCTACTCCAAGGGTTCTTCCTAACCCAGGGATCAAACCCGTGTCTCTTGCATTAG
The DNA here is from genome assembly GCA_006410875.1 of Neotragus pygmaeus. Lineage (NCBI taxonomy): Eukaryota > Metazoa > Chordata > Mammalia > Artiodactyla > Bovidae > Neotragus > Neotragus pygmaeus. The sequence goes on along the minus strand of SJYV01015684.1, from coordinate 348,249 downwards.
CAAACAGATTCTTTACCACTGTGCCACCTGGAAAGCCCCATTAAAAGATTACTGTAAATTAAAGAAAACCGTATATCTCAGAGGTAAGGAATTTAGCCCTTTCCTATGTATGGCAGGAGAAGGCAGTGACACCCACTCCAGGACTCTTGCCTGGAAAATCCCATGGACGGAGGAGCCTGGTGGGCAGCAGCCCATGGGGTCGCCAAGAGTCGGACACGACTGAGCGACTTCCCTTTCACTTTTCACTTTCATACATTGGAGAAGGAAATGGCAACCCACTCCAGTGTTCTTGCCTGGAGAATCCCAGGGACGGGGGAGCCTGGTGGGCTGCCGTCTATGGGGTCGCACAGAGTCAGACATGACTGAAGTGACTTAGCAGTATGTATGGCAAGATGTAAGTCTGGGCTCTTTGAAATCATTCCTTTGATACAGCTCAGCTACCTGGGGTCAGTATCCTGTGCTTCCCATCCTGAGTCCCTTCGAGGTGCAGGGTTGGGGGTGGCTTGGTGACGGGTATTCTGTTTGTTTCCATCCTGAGTCCCCTCCGTGCTCACTGTAGGGGTAGCTCTAATGTGACAGCTTGACGGTGGAAACATCCTTTGTTTACTGACATGGCAGGTGACATTTTTCATCCACGAGGCATGTGGGCATGTGTCGGTGACACAGATGTTGTTCCTGAACTTAGGAGCTCACATCCAAGTGGGAGAGACGCCCGTATGAAAAACAGAATGGGGTGTAAGGAGGAGAAGGCAGGGCAGACTGTCTGCGCTGCAGCTTGAGTGCAAGGACAGGCTTCAGTTGACAGCTGCTGCTGCTGCCAAGTCGCTTCAGTCGTGTCCGACTCTGTGCGACCCCATAGACGTCCTCCCACTAGGCTCCCCCGTCCCTGGGATTCTCCAGACAAGAACACTGGAGTGGGTTGCCATTTCCTTCTCCAATGCATGAAAGTGAAAAGGGAAAGTGAAGTCGCTCAGTTGTGTCCGAGTCTTGACTACCCCATGGACTGCAGCCCACCAGGCTCCTCCATCCATGGGATTTTCCAGGCAAGAGTACTGGAGTGGGGTGGCAAGACTAAGCAATCAGACAGTTAATGGACGTACATACCACTAGCCATGGGGAGGCCGTTAGGCACTGGGTCAAGGGACTGGGGCTTTATTCTCCAGGCAGTGGGAGCCTCCGAAAGTTTTTGAGTCCAGGGCCGATCTAATCAGAGCTGCTTTCAAAAGTAAGAGTCGGAGTGCTAATTATATAATGGCACAGAACACGTGCCCATCTCATATCAGAGGCAGAATGACTCAGTATTACGGTTTTTGTTTCTTTGTTTGGAGTGCAGATCTAGAAGGCTGGGTCTCTTGCTGTGAATTGTCAGTTTCTCCTTCAGCTGAAAGCAAACTCAACGTTGGTGAAAAGCATTTCAGTGGTTATTTTCTTGACTAACTCAGGCATTCTGGAAATTGAAGGGATATCTTCTTTCCGGGAAACACTGGTATGTGTTTTTCAGGCCCATGGTGAACATGAAGGCGTGGCCAAGGTCGCCCTAATTAGCGATGCCCCAGCACGCCCAGCCCTTCTGGCACAGTCAGGCCTCCCACCTGATGGGAGCTGATGGGCCTCCTTGCTCGCTTTTTCTTCCCTGAGCCCTGAACATGCCGTGACCCACTGCTGCCACCAACAGTTCTTCTCCAGAGGGCGAGGGCACTCTGGAAACAGGGCCACAGGGGCCTCTCCATTCTAGGAAGACAGAGACAGCCCTTCACTCATGACACAGAATCCGCCAAGGGACTGCTGTGTGTCAGGCACTGTTCTGGATGCTATGGAAATAGCAGCAAATGAAAAGCCCAGCCTTTGTGGACCGTACCTTTTTGTTGGGAAACAAACAAACAAAATAGAATAAGTTAGATGGTGCTGAGTGCTCTGGAGAAAGATGGGGCAGGGCTGGAGCAGGAATGCTGGGTGCAGAGGCATTGACGTCAGGCTGGGGACTTGTGTGTCTTTCTGGAGGCACTTGTGGTTACTCCAGCATCTCCTTACCCCATCCAGACCCAAATGCCCCGGTTACTCTCTGATTCGTTCATTCTTTATTCATTCCTAGAGTAATGTACACTTCTGACTATTAACTCTGACCATGCACTGTAGGGTGGTTCTGGGGAGGGGAGGTTCTGAGCACTTTGCTGCCCCTCAGGTGTCCAAAGCCTCAAAGATGAAGCCATCTTTGCAGCCCAGGATACTGGAAGCCAGTGGCAAGGGAGTCTGACCAGACTGACCTCTATGGGGTCCAACAGTCCTATGTGACCACCAGCTCCAGGACCAGGGATGGAGGAGAGGGCAGGATATCCTGCAAGCAGTCATCTTTGGGGGGCTTTCCTGGTGGCTCAGCAGTAAAGAGTACACCTGCAATGCAGGAGACGTGGGTTTGATCCCCGGGTGGGGAAGATCCCCTGGAGGAGATCTCAGCAACCCACTCCAGTATTCTTCCTTGGGAAATCCCATGGGCAGAGGAGCATGGCGGGCTCCAGTACATGGGTCACAAGAGTCAGACACTACTTGGCAGCTAAACAGAAGTACAACAGTCATCCTTTTGCCATCCGTCTTCCTCCTAACTTGAAGCAGTCTTATTTCCCATAAGCTTCCCATCTTATTTCTAAGAATTATCCACCCAAAAAGCAACACGCTACCTCCAGAGCCCTTGCAGTTGATGGTGTGGGTGTTGTTTGTTTTTTGTGACTGGTTTAGAGAAAATGGGCACAATATTTGGTAACTGTGGTTTTTCATTTAACCTGTGTCTTCTGCTTAGTGGCAAATAACAGTAATTATGCATAAATATCTTCAAGGGGGAAATGGTAGGAATNGGGATGCCAAGAGGGTAACCGACTGCCCACTGCTATTGTTATTGCCACCCTGGGGAGGAGAGTTGCGGGGTTGGTGGGGGGAATGGGGGCCTGGAGACAGCTTCCTGAAACAAAACTTGAAGCATCGCCTCTGGTTTTCTTGTCCTCTAGAATTGTTGTTTGATCGCCAAGTCGTGTCCTACTCTTCCTCTAGAATCCTCTAGAAGCTTGAACCCCCAACAATGGTTCAGTCCTGGGCTGGCAGCATCAGCACCACCCCCCAGGTTGTTGGCAATGCGGAATCTCAGGAACCCTGGCATCAGAATGTGTATTTCAGCGGGTGATCCCTGTGCACACCGGGAGAAGCGGAAACATTTCTCCAGAACGCAGAGTGGCTGAAACATTTTTCCAAATATTTCACTAATATTTCAGCTCACAGGGACAGATGTGCAACTCCAGTGCTGGGCAGTGCTAGGAGCTAGGGATTCCCTCCTGAGAAGGTCATAGGGCTTGACCTCTAGAAGCTCCTGTTACAGTGACAGAAGCTCCTCCTTGCCTGGCACTTAACGGCATGGATGCCAAAAGTCTCATCTTCTTTTGCATGTAGAGCAAAAACAGATTGTCTTGGAACTTCCCTGGTGATCCAGTGGCTAAGACTCTGCCCTTCCAATGTAGGGGGTATATCTTTGATCCCTGGTGGAGGAACTAAGATCCCACATGATTCTGGGGGTGTGGCCAAAAAAAAAAAAAAGAAATACGTATCTGTCACTCATTGGAAAAGACCCTGATGCTAGGGAAGACTGAGGGCAAGAGGAGAAGGGGACAGCAGAGGATGAGATGGTTGGATGGCATCACTGACTCAGTGGACATGAGTTTGAGCAAACTCTGGGAGATGGTGAAGGATGGGGAAGCCTGGCGTGCTGCAGTCCATGGGATCGCAAAGAGATACAGCAGGAGAGAGTGAACAACAACCCTCTTACTCCTCTATTTGCTGTTACTGACTCCTAGCTGATGGCCGTCACTGTGAAGTGCTACTTAAAAACCATAGCCTCTGGCAGCTGGTGCTCTGAAAGCCCTCCGACGATCGGCTGGAGGACCGTGTGACTTCTGGAAGCCAGGCTGCAGCTCAGAGCGTGGCTATGCAGCAGCACTGTTCCCACAGACCATGAGAAAATGGAAAAGGCATTCTCTTCCACTGTTTGGTTTCCATTCATGATTGTGTGCAGGTCAGTCAGCTGGAAATTTAAACAGAACTGTAACTTGTACAAGGTGTGACCATGGGTGGGGGCGAATTTCCAAGACATGGTGCCTACTTGCCTTTCATATGATCAGCCAGGCACTCAGCTGAAAGACGGCAGACCCTACAGTGGTACAGGAGATGGGGACAAAGTATATTGAGGTCGAATGGTACTCTATGGAAGCTGTTTAAACTTAATTGCAATTTCAATAGCTCTAATACTGTGAAACCAAGTTTTGTATATTACACTGTCTGAAATATAATAATTCTTTTTAAAATATTTATTTACTTATTTGGCCATGCCAGATCCTGGTTGTGGCACTCAATATCTTGGTAACTTTACACATAGCATGTGAGATCTCTAGTTGCAGCAGCAAGGATCAAACCCAGGTCCCTGAATTGGGAGTGTGATGTCTTAGCCACTGCACCAAGGAAAAGTCCCAGAAATATAATAATTCTATGAGGCAAAATCCTGATTCAAGGTAGCCTATTATATGTTGTTATTGTTTAGTTGCTAAGTCACGTCCGACTCTTTGTGACCCCATGGACTGTAGCCTGCCAGGCTCCTCTGTCCATGGGATTTCCCAGGCAAGAATACTGGAGTGGGCTGCTGTTTCCTTCTCCTGGGAATCTTCCTGACCCAGGGCTCGAACCCTCGTCTCCTTCATTGGCAGGCAGATTCCTTACCACTGAGTCACCTGGGAAACTCTAGCCTATCATATAGGTGTTAGCTAATCCTAGCATTAATTGCTAAGTCTGGCTGTATCTCTCTTTTGTGTTTTTTTGCCATACCACGCAGCCTGTGGGATCTTAATTTCCTGACCAGGGATCGAATCCAGGTCCTCAGCAGTGAAAGCATAGAGTCCCAATCACTGGATTGCCACGGAAGTCCTGGGTTGTATCTCTTTTAGTCAAGGGTAATCCAACACCTTTGTAGCTGGCCAAGGAGAGACAAGGTCCTTTACTGACCCCAAATCCTTGACACCATCTAGTAAATATACTGTGCTTCTGTGCCTGCTTTATTAATACTTATTCTCCCTCGTCCTCTTCCTTTTCATGTGTGCATATATCTGAGTCAGAAAGCACTTGACCACTTCTGAGCTTCCAACAAGTTGTGTGTGTCTGGCATGGGCTGCAAAGAGGGGAGAAGCAGAGGGGGCAACAGCAAGGAAGACCCCTCTCCTTCTGCCTAATACCCTTCCACTAGGACATCGTGTCTTTGTTCACAGTGAATCCCTACAACTTCCATTTTCAGACAGAAGCACACATGTTTCAGTGTATACACTAACTCCCTGACATTTGGGGTGAGCCTCTGCAACCCATCACTGCTGAGTGTTCAAGCAGTGTTAGGGCTGGGAGATTCCTTGATCACCAGCATCAACTATCAGAAACTGATACCAAGAAGATAATTACGGAGATGAAAAGAAAAATGTCCACATAGAAAGGAAATGCAGTTTCACAGTATTAACTGGCCATTTAAGAATAGAACCTAGAGGAGGCTGAAAAAAAATTCAGGCTCCTAATATGTTTTTTCATCCAGTTTTGCATTATGGCCAATTAAGTTTGAAAACTTAAAGAATGAAGCGATGACTGATGCTATGCAGTGTTACAATGAAGGAAAAATCACCAAACCATGTCATATTATACTGTTAGGACTTCCCTGGGGATGCAGTGATTAAGATTCTGCCTTCCAATGAAGAGGATGGGTTCAGTCCCTGAATGGGAAAGATCCCACATGCTGCAAGGGGAAAAACAAAACAAAACAGCCAAACAAGCCAAACAAATTGAGCTCATAAAAAATGTAAAATTAAATCTCTCTTTTAAAAAACTGGACTCTTTAGATGTCTTTATATATTTGGATTAAAGAAATTATATCCAACTTTTTAACCTCTCTGGCTCATTTGACCAGGGCATATTGATAATACACAAGCAAAATAAAGACATTCTGCACCCTATTATTAAAAAAAAAAGACAGAACTATGTTTCCCTAAGTATAATGCAATTAACAGGTATAATATTATCAGAAAGAAGGATCCCATGATCAGAAGCTTGGGAAACAGATTCTTTTGCTATATGACTAACAGATGTAGAGGATTTCCAAAAGGCAGCTGGAGAATGTGTGCTTCCCGTATTATTTCAACACAATACCTGTGGTAGGACTGGGGTCCCCTCCAACACACTTTTGGAAACACTGGAATAGACCATAAAGAATTAGAGGTATCCAAACCCAATACATTGCAAACTTTCCATTTCATGGCTGGGAGTCTCATATAGTGACAAATCACTTACCAATTTCATTACCTCACTCATTCCTAATACTTCTTTTAAACTAGACCTACCTCATGTGAACTAAAAATATTCTTTACAGAATCATTACAAAAGTATTTCATAGTATAAATAAAAACAGTGCACTGCATATTTTAATCTTAGTACCTAGAGATATCACTGGACATTTTGCTGCATTTTCCCCAGCAAAATTTGTATCTTTGCACAACGCATATACATTCACACGCCACAAAACTGGGATTGTACTGTATTTTTGGCCAGCAGTCATCTAACCAGATGCGTAAGAGCACGTGTTTCTAAATCTCACAGGGCTGCATATACTGCAACACATCCTAGGAGCATTTCAATCTGCTAGGAAGTTACCACGAAGCGTCCGCCCAGTGCCAAGAACTTTGGTGGTCAATAAATAAATATAAAACATGGTTGCATCCTGCTCTTCAGGAACTTACAGTCTATCTGGGAGTGACAAAACAGATCTATGAAAGAACTACAGAACAATTACGAATGGAGACATTTTGACTGTAAGGCAAACTCTGAAGAGAGTGACGCCAGTGTGGCTGTGATCCCAGAAAGATCAGAGGAGGCAGAAGCTTGGCTTGGGTATTGCAGGATAGAAAGGAGGAAGAAGAAGAGAAGAAAAGATCAGGATCAGGACCTGGTCTGCCCCAAGAGTGGAGAGGAAGATGGTGAGCTCTGAAACCCCCCACTGCCTTGTGCCACTGCAATGCCCAATCTTGCTCTGGCCAGATACACAGCAGGCGAAGCTGCCAGGCTAGCAGAAGAGACTCTAGCAAATTCGGATTTGGGAACGTACTTTTTCTAGGAAGTAAACATACACTATACATGCCCCAGTGTCCATAACAGATGAAGTTAAAGAATAAAGATAGAATGACACAATGAATTTCGTTAGCAGATGTGTTTACTCTCCTGTATTTGAAAGGCAGCAAACACATCACGTCCCATGCTGCCGTTCTCAAGGTCATTTGCAGCAGCTGTCCAACTGATGCTAGACTTCAGAAAGGAAGAATGACACTGAGGGGCCAGTTGCCCCTTTCAGAATCCTCTTGTCTATTCCTGTGCAAGAAACTCTGCTTTATTTTCTCTCCCCTCCTAAATTCCAAGTGACTCCTCTGTACCCGTACTTCTTGGTCACAGCAGCACAAGTAACCAAGTGTTTGTTGTCACTCCTTATCACCCCTGAAAGAGGCACTGCAGAGTGTCACAAAGAAATCAGGGCTGAATGAGCCTCATGCTGCGTCCTGTCTCAGCTCCTCTGACCGTGACGACACAACTGAAATGCTCTTTATGTCATCCTCACTCGCCAAGACCCCCTTCCCACTAACAAGCCCTCTCTTTATGGTCTTGAATTGGCCATCCTAACCTTGCCCTTGAGCCAAGGGTTCTGGGCTCAGTGCAAAGATGATATATTTTGACCCCATGGTTGTACTGACAGACGTGGTCATTGTGGCATCATGCATCTCCCTTTGGCTGTGTTGTCTCTACAAGTCCTGTTTATACCACTTGATTCACTCAAAACAGCTGGGGGACAGGTGGGCGTTTCCCAATTAATGTCACTGGAGCTGNACTGATAGCCTTTCTATTTGTGTTTTGATTACTGTAAGAGAAATGTTGAGCTTTTCAACTGTTATTACAGATCTGGTCATTTCTCCTTTTACTTATGTTGGTGTTCACATCATATATGTTGAAACTCTGTTGTGGGGTGCATAAACTCTGTTGTGGGGTCTTTCTTTTTGGTGAATCAACTTTGACTTTTATGTAATGTCTCTTTTTATCCCTGCATTATATACATTGTCTGAACTATATGTTTCTAAATTGATAATCCTATCGACCCTATTTTGATTAATATTTTTATGATATATCTTTTTCTACATGCTGTGGTCTGATGTGTCTTCTCAAAATTTTTATGTTTAAATCTAACTGCCAACATGACAGTATTAGGAGACAGAGACACTGGAAAGATATTAGATCATGAGGGCTCTGTTTTTATGAGATTAGTGCCCAAAAGATGCCCAAGATTATTTCCTGGCTCACTTTCACTGTGTGAAGATACAGCAATAAGGCTATGAAAACAGCAGCCTTGATCTTGCACTTTCCAGCTTCCAGAACACTGAGAAATAAATTCCTGTTACTTATAACTTACCCAGTCTAAGGTATTTTGCTATAGAAACTTGAATGGACTAAGACACCATTCTTCTTATTTTCATTTATTTCTGTCTTCATAATTAAAGTGTGCTTTCTTTTATTCAATATACAAAGTGTGCTTTATAACACAATTACAAAAATGATAAATAACTTTGATATATATATATATAATGTGAATAAGTATGCACACTTTATTTTGCAGTATAACTGTGACTGGTCCTTGACATTCTGGTATCTTATTTCTCCTTTTACTCTTTTCTGTTTTTTCTTACTCCCTTTTATCTTGTTTACATTTCTTCTCGTTTTTCTCTACTCTCTTTTTTTATTGACATATAATTGATTTACAATATTATATTAGTTTCAGGCTTAGATTATAATGACTCAGTATTTTTACATATTATACTGCATTAAAAGTTATTATAAGATACTGGCTATATTCCCTGTGGGAATCCTTGGTGTGAATGTAAGTTGGTAATCACTATGGAAAATAGTACAGAGGTTTCCCAAAAAACTAAAAATAGAACTCTCCTATGATCAAGCCATTCTACTCTGGAGTATGTATCTAGAAAATTTGAAAAGATACAGGCAACTCAATGGTCATAGCAGCACTATTTGCAATAGCCAAAATGTAGAAGCAACCCAAATGGCCCTCAAGAGACAAATGGATAAAGAAGATGTGGTGTTTATATACACAACACACACACACACACATATATATATACATATATATGTATGTATTGCTGCTGTTGTTTTAGTCACTAAGTCATGTCTGTCTTTTTTTGTGACACCATGGACTATAGCTTTCCAGGTCCTTCTTCATGGGATTTCCCAGGCAAGAATACTGGAGTGGTTGCCATTTCTTTCTCTACGAGATCTTCCATACTCAGGGATCTAACCTGCTATGCCTGCATTGGCAGGTGGATTCTTGCTGAGCTACCAGGGAGGCCAACATGTATGTATATGTATAGATGCATACGCACACACACACACACACACACACACACACACACACACATATATATATAATGGAATATTACCTGACCACTACTTTCTGCTATTTATTGAATTATACGATCAAAATAGTAAGCAGTTTCTCTCACCTGAATATTTTATCAGGCCACTTTTGTTTTTCACTCTTAAGATACTAAATTATATAATTTTTAAGAACTTATTCCATGGGCAATTTGTTTTGTCTGTGCCTTAGTTTCCTCAATTGTGAAATAGGGATATTAATAGTGCCTATATTATAGAAATGCTGCGAAGATGAATTAAGTTAATCTTTGAAGAGTAACTGAATGTTGCCTAGCATATAAAACAACCATGGAGTTTTTATATGATTATTAGTAATTAAAGATTAATTTTTCACTTTATGTAAAAGTAAAAAAAGCAAAACTTTAAAATCAAGATTAAATTTGTTAAAAAAAAACTGCTTTTTTTTCTGTTGCTTTAAATTTAAAGGGCATGTCGTTTCTTGCATTTGGCTACAATTACTGTGCTGACCTGGTAATACAAATTCTGGTTAAGTAACAATATGAAGACAAATAGCTTCATGTTCTTTAATATTAAACTTACTGTGATAGACCATAAACTATTAAAAGACATGTACATTAAAATACCTCTATAAAATACTTTTATGGTGATATCACACTGAAATATATATTGTTATTTTAAAAAAGAATGTTCCATTTGTCCTTAAAAGACAATACAAAGTAAGATTAATCCCATTTTTCCTGTTATTTGAAAGATTAAGTTTACACATAATTCTTAAATTTATTATTTTTGAGTATAAATTAAATTATAATAGTGCCCAGTGTAATAACATTAGTATTATAAGCCATGTAACTCTGAATCATGGAGAACATACCTACATTACTCTACAGCAGAACTACAATTCTCATGAGTTTTCAAATGAACAATTGAAAACTCAGACATGGCAAACTTGTGTTAGCCTTTCAAGTTCACACAACTTTAGTGACAGCAAACCCAAGTCTCTGCATTTCTAGATACTTGCAACTTCCTCAATTATAACTAAATGTTAATATGATGAATTTGGTCAGTCAATAATTTTCTATTTGTCAGATGTCCATGTCTTAATTTTCCATAATTCATGTCTATCATAATTAAATCAATTATTTAAGTTTGAGATAATTTAATATGTGGTAAAATGATCAAGAGAACTGAAACAATTTTCNACAGCAGTCCACCAGGCTCCCCCAGATGTCCATGTCTTAATTTTCCATAATTCATGTCTATCATAATTAAATCAATTATTTAAGTTTGAGATAATTTAATATGTGGTAAAATGATCAAGAGAACTGAAACAATTTTCCCAAAAAGTAAAGTTAAAAAAAGGTGGACTATGACTGAAGTTAGGGCTTCCCAGGTGACTCAGTGGCAAAGAACCCACCTGCCAATGCAGGAGATGCAGGCCACACAGATTTGATCCTTGGGTTGGAAAGATCCCTTGGAGGAGAAAATGGCAACCCACTCCAATATTCCTACCTGGAAAGTCCCATGCACAGAGGAGCCAGGCAGGCTACAGTCTATAAGGCTGCAAAGAGTTGGACATGACTGAAGTGACTTAGCCATAGTACCCATGTCTGCAGTCAAGAATAATATAATACTGTATTTAACTGAGTGTGTACTAGAATAGATTCAGTAACAGACTGCAGAAAAGCACAAATAAACAGTATCTGGTCCCTGGTCTCAAAGTGAACATGTCTTGACAGGAGAAATTAAATATAAGTAACATAATTAAACATAAATAACATGAGTCTATGTTGTTCTGAAAGTCTGGTACTTGCAATAAAAGTTCAGATTGAGTTAGTTCGGTTTGAGTAAGTTCAATTTGAGTTACTCGAATTAGTTCAATTTGTGAAGAAAAGGGAACCCTCTTACACTGTTGGTGGAAATGCAAACTGGTACAGCCACTATGGAGAACAGCGTGGAGATTCCTTTAAAATCTGGGAACAGAACTGCCATATGACCCAGCAATCCCACTGCTGGGCATACACCCTGAAGAAAACAAAATGAAAGGAGACGCATGTACACCAATATTCACTGAAGCACTGTTTATAATAGTTAGGACATGGAAACAACCTAGATGTCCATTGGCAGATGAATGGATAAGGAAGTTGTGGTGCATATACACAATGGAATATTACTCAGCTGTAAAAAGAAATGTATTTGAGTCAGTTCTAATGAGGTGGATGAAACTGGAGCCTATTATACAGGGTGAAGTAAGTCAGAAAGAGAAACACAAATATTAATATATTAATGTGTGTGTGTATATATATATATATATATATATATGGAATTTAGAAAGATGGTAACGATTATCTTATATTAAAAGAAGCAAAAGAGATACAATGTAAAGAACAGACCTTTGGACTCTGTGGAAGAAGGTGAGGATGGGATGATTTGAGAGAATAACACTGAAACATGTATATTACCATATGTAAAATAGATGACCAGTGCAAGTTTGATGCATGAAGCAGGGCAACCGAAACTGGTGCTCTAGGTCAATCCGTAGGG
>SJYV01015684.1:286738-336054 GCA_006410875.1 Neotragus pygmaeus | reverse complement strand
GGGGAGGGAAGAGGGAGGGTGGTTCAGGATAGGGGGACACATGTGGACTTGTGGCTGATTCATGTCGACGTATGGGAAAAAACCATCATAATATTGTAAAGTAATTATCCTCCAATTAAAATAATTAATTTAAAAAATGTTCCTAATAGATAAACATTGGAAGAAAGAGTTTTCTAGAAAGATTTTGGAATTTAGTAATTACGTATCCCAGTTAGCATTATGGTTAGTCTATGGTCACGTGAGAAATCCTGTCCAATGAGAATGGATGTAACAGATGTTCCAGTGTAACTTCTTGGCTCCCTCTCTTCTTTCTGTAACCACTTCAGAGGCTATAGAAGGAAACTGCAGCATCAAAAGGCAGAAGAAACCTGAGTCTTTAATCACTACGCTGAGGAGAGGTACCCTGGAAAATCTTACAACCTTCATTGTGTTCAGGCGAACAAGACACTCAACTTTGATGTACAGAGCCACTGAGCTATGGTAGGCTGGTACTGCAGTAAAGCTTAATCTAACCACACAGAGATGGTAGGGTTCATGACCTTTTCTCTAAACCTTGCTTGGATTACTAACCGCTATGATCCAATTCCTTTTTCCATATTTATAAATGATCATAAGTCCTTTCCTTCTTATTGTGGAATAACAAAAGGATATGTGAGACTCATTGCTTGGCTGATGTGACTGTCAAAGGAACACTGTGCTGTGCAAAATCACTTTAGTCATGGCTGACTCTGTGATTCCATGGATGTAACGAGCCAAGCTCCTCTGTCTGTGGGATTATCCAGGCAAGAATACTGGATTGGGCTGCCATGCCTTCCTGCAGGGGATCTTCCTGATCCAGGAATCGGACCCACGTCACTTGTGTCTCCTGCACTGGCAGGCAGGTTCTTTATCACCAGTGCCACCTAGGAAGCCCAAAACAATGTGTTTGTCGCTCATTCTCAGTCATGTCTGACTTTTTTATCCCAATGGACTGTAGCCCACAGGGCTCTTCTGTCCTTGGAATCTCTAGCCTTTTAAAAGTGAAATGAAAGTGAAAATCGCTCAATCTGTCCGACTCTTTGCGACCCCCTCAGAATTCTCTAGGCCAGAATACTGGAGTGGGTAGCTTTTCCCTTCTCCAGATCTTCCCAACCCAAGGATCGAACCCAGGTCTCCCATATTGCAAGCAGATTCTTTACCAGCTGAGTCACAGGGAAACCCAAGAATACTGGAGTGGGTAGCTCATNATGGCAAATAGATGAGGAAACAATGGAAATAGTGAGAGACTTTATTTTTTGGGGGGCTCCAAAATCACTGCAGATGGTGACTGCAGCCATGAAATTAAAAGATGCTTGCTCCTTGGAAGGAAAGTTATGACCCACCTAGACAGCATATTAAAAAGCAGAGACATTACTTGGCCTACAAAGGTCTATCTAGTCAAACCTATGGTTTTTCCAGTGGTCATGTATGGATGTGAGAGTTAGACTATAAAGAAAGCTGAGTGCTGAAGAATTGATGCTTCTGAACTGTGGTGTTGGAGAAGACTCTTGAGAGTCCCTTGGACTGCAAGGAGATCAAACCAGTCCATTCTAAAGGAAATCAGTCCTCAATATTCATTGTGAGGACGGCTGCTGAAGCTGAAACTCCAATACTTTGGCCACCTGATGGGAAGAACTGACTCACTGGAAAAGCCCCTGATGTGGGAAAGATTGAAGGTGAGAGGAGAAGGGGATGACAGAGGATGAGATGATTGGATGGCATCACCGACTCTATAGACATGAGTTTGAGCAGTAATCTCTGGGAGTTGGTGATGTACAGGGAAGCCTGGCGTGCTGCAGTCCATGGGGTCACAAAGAGTCACACACAAGTGAGCAACTGAACTGAACTGAGCAGTGATTTTGGTGCCTCTGAAATTGTTTTTCAAGTCTTTGTGCCATAGTTTTCAGAATCATTTTTTCTGATATTTGCTTTTATGCTTCTGACTGATATTCAGAAAAGGGTAATTTTTTCCTCCCCTAGTGTGTTTGTGTAATAAGCAGAAAAATAGTAACAGAAAGTATATCAAAGAGAAGGACCTGAAATTTTCAGAATTTATAGTCTTTTTCTTTCTGAAAACCTTTTTTTTTCCCCTTAATAAATCAAATGTCAGTTNTTTTCCTCCCCTAGTGTGTTTGTGTAATAAGCAGAAAAATAGTAACAGAAAGTATATCAAAGAGAAGGACCTGAAATTTTCAGAATTTATAGTCTTTTTCTTTCTGAAAACCTTTTTTTTTCCCCTTAATAAATCAAATGTCAGTTATATCTCTTTGGCTAGTTTGGCTAAGTTTTCATTGTACTGCATCACTGAATAATATTCAGCAAAGGTTTCTCAAGTCTTACTTAAGGATTCTTTCCCTATTATGAGTAAACATGAAATATTATGGTAGTATCTTTATCCCTTTAAGCATAGCATGCAAGAAACGATTTTTAAGAGGTCTCTCAAAAATTAACTGTGAGCCAGGATTTTGAACTCACATGTATGTAATTCATTGTGTCTCTGTCTCTTTTTTAAAATTGACATTTATGTTTATTTGTTTTATTTATAGGCAAAAAAGATAGTACATTCAATTATTTATTATTCAAGGTGCCTCACCATTCAGCTCCACTTATTTATCTATGTAGATGACATGTAAACGCAAATCTTTATTCTATCTTTAGCATTTTCTTTCTAGAAATTTTAGATCAGTTTTGATTTCAATATGAAATTGTTTTCAATAGTAAGAAAGTGTAAGCTAAAAATTGTAACATGTCTCTGATGCTATTAAAAGCAGTCATAGCTGAGAAATATACTGGAGGCAAAAAGTACCTTCCCACTGACCATGATGAAGAGTTATAGAGGAAACACAGACTCTGTTTTGAAGCATGTGAAAGTGCTAGTGGCTCAGTTGTGTCCGGCTCTGAGACTCCATGAATGTATGTATATTATGCTGAGTTTGCTCCTTAGTAAAAGGCAGAAAGGAAAAATGAATGAAGCAGTAGGGAGTAAGGCATCTGAGACACTGGTAATGTAAACAGATAAGTTAAGCAGTCTCTGGAAAAGAACCAGGAACCACTTTCTTAACATAAGAGAGACCATTTTGTGATCTATGTCTGGCTACAATGCTTGCCCATGAAAGAAGTCTAGCAGTAATTATGACCTTAAGGAAAGTGAGGGAATACAGGACAGAGAAATGACAGTTAAACAGTAGTGCAGTGATAAAGCAAAGTCCTCGCTCCTCCTCACGAGATGTACATAATATATCTTTGAGTTCTGTGGGAACTAAGGCCCCCACCCAGGTAGAGGATGGAATGATGCTGAGCCTCCCGACCTTAATCAACCAAAGCTTGGACTCTGTTGATCTTTGCCCCAATTTGCTCCGATTTATTGTCGTTTTGGCCACACTGCTCAGCTTGTGGGATCTTAGTTCACTCGACCAGGGATTGAACCTGTACTCTTGCAGTGAAAACAAGGGGTTTTAACCACTGGACCACCCTGAAATTCCTTGTCCCAATTTTATGCCAAATTCTCCTTTACTCAGGCCTGTTCACGAATATGCATGTACCCTTAGCTTAAAACTTCCCCACTTTTTGGACTTGCCTGGTGGTCCAATGGATAAGACTCCCTGCTGCCAATGCAGGGCGCCCGGGTTTGATCCCTGGTCATGGAGATAGATGCCACAACTAGGAGCTCTCACAATGCAACTAAAGAGTCAGCATACCTCACCCAAGACCTGGTGCAGCCAAATAAATACATTATTTATTTCCCTTGTGGCTCAGCTGGCATACCTCACCCAAGACCTTGTGCAGCCAAGTAAATACATTATTTATTCCCCTGTGGCTCAGCTGGTAAAGAATCTGCCTGTAATATGGGAGACCTGGGTTTGATCCCTGGATTGGGAAGATCCCTGGAGAAGGGAAAGGCTACCCACTCCAGTATTCTGGCCTAGAGAATTCCATGGACTGAATAGAGTCGCAAAGAGTTGAACACGACTGAGTGACTTTAACACAAATAAATTAGAACAAAACAAAACCTCCCCACTTTTGCTGTTGGGAAAAGACTACTTTGGGAAAGATCCCTGGTGTCCTCCTTACTTGCTGCAAGGATCTGGATCTATCACAAAGATTACAAAGATATCCTGATCTTTGGCTTGGTTGTGCCTATTTGAAATCATTTACCTCAGATTGGGGCTTGAACCCATGTGCTGAGACTCAAACCCAGCCAAAACCGAGTTTGAGACTTGAACCCATGAGGCCAGGACTGGAACCCAGCCAAAACCCAGTTTGGGACTCTAACCCATGGTCTTTTAATTAGAATCACTCACCTTATGTGTGGACTTACTGAGACTCTTTGTGTCTCAGTGTAGAAGGAGTTCAGTGAGAGACAAAGTGATAGGCAAGAAGTAGATCTGTTCATACAGGATGCTTATAAGAGATGCAGGTGGGCAGGCAAGGGAACTCTGCCCTAAATGATTGAGTGGGCTACCCATTTTATAGTGAAAAAAAGTGGGAGGGGAAAAGACTGCCTTCTTCAAGTAGACACAGATGCAGACGTAAGGCATACATCACTAGGTCCTCCTTCATATTTGGCAGGATAGTGTCTGATTCTAGAATGGTGGTGATGTTTTTTTTCCATCTAATGGCCTGGGGCATATCTTGTGGGTTTGTTTATAGTTTTATGGTTAAGCAAGCCTGCTTCATTGAACAATGTTCCAGTAGCTTTCTTGAGGTTTCCTTCTCTATCTATAGTCCGCTACTGGGACTTCTACAACTACCTGTATGCTGCTGCTGCTAAGTTGCTTCAGTCGTGTCCGATTCTGTGCAGCCCACCAGGCTCCCCTGTCCCTGGGATTCTCCAGGCAAGAACACTGGAGTGGGTTGCCATTTCCTTCTCCAATGCATGAGAGTGAAAAGTGAAAGTGAAGTCACTCAGTCGTGTCCTACTCTTAGCGACCCACCAGGCTCCTCCGTCCATGGGATTTGCCAGGCAAGAGTACTGGAGTAGGTTGCCATTAACTACCTGTATAACTATTCTATTCTATCCCCATCATACTGGCTAGACACCCACCAAGAGGCCTACCCAGTTTTCGAGTAACAGTAATGACTGGAGTTGGCTAAGTAGCAGTAGTCTAAATGCCTGATCTTGATAGCTTGCAGTGAACAGATATTTGGTTCCCTGGTGGCTCAGATGGTGAAGACTCCGCCTGCAATGCAGGAGACCCAGGTTTGAGCCCTGGGTTGGGAAGATGCCCTGGAGGAGGAAATGGCAAACCACGCCGGTATTCTTGCCTGGAGAATCCTATGGACAGAGGAGTCCATGGGGTTGCAAAGAGTAGGACACGACTGAGCTACTAACACACACAAATTCCTGATCTTGATAGTGTGGAGTGAACAGATGTATTGGCCCACAAGTGACACTATCCAAATAAAGGTGGCTTAAACTAAAGCCATAAACTAATAACTTACCGGACAAGAAGGTGGCGCTAGTGATAAAGAATCCGCCTGCTAGTGCAAAGACATTAAGAAGTGCAGGTGTGATCCCTAGGTTGGGAAGATCCCCTGGAGTAGGAAATGGCAACCTGCTCCAGTATTCTTGCCTAGAAAATTCCATGGACAGGCGCGTGCCTGGCTGGCTGTGAGGCTGCAGAGAGCCCTACATGGCTGAGCAGCAGAAGCGGCTGAGCAGCAGAAGTCTGGGTGCAAGGATGTTCACCGTTGGTACAGGCTTAGGCACCCAGCGATTTCTTGGTGTCATTTTTAGCAACGGAGTGATCTTTCTTTAGGGCTGTGAGATTGCTACAGTTTTTTAGGGGTCACGTGCAGATGCAACCAGGTATTACCTAGGGCAGCAGTTTCCTCCTGTATACCTCTTTTTTTTTTTTTTTTTTAAAGCTGCACTGGATCTTCATTGTTTTGTGCGGGCTTTCTCTAGTTGTGGCAGGCTGGGACTACTCTCCTGTGGTGGGTGGGCTTTTCGTTGTTGTGGCTTCTCCTGTCTCCGAGCACGGGCTCTGGACGTGCCGGCTGGAGTAGTTTTGGCATGCGAGCTCAGTAGTTGCAGCCTGCAGGCCTCCAGAGCACAGTGGCTTCAGCAGTTGCAGCACACAGGCTCTAGAGCAGAGGCTCAGTAGTTGTGGTGTATAGGCATAGTTTTCCCACGGGTGTGGAATCTTTCCGGACCAGGGATCAAAGCCGGGTCCCCTGCATCGGCAGATGGATTCTTATCCAGTGTACCACCAGGGAAGTCCTATATATCTCTTTATTGGTGAAGAAAGCCTTTTCCAAAGGCCTGCCAGCCAGCTTCAGCTCTCTGAGGCCCCAATAGATAGGATTATTAATTCGTGCTCTTGCCGTAACAGAGGCTAGAAAGAGAACTTTCTGGCACTTTTAGTTTCTGAGGTATAGGCAGGCTGTGCCAGCAAGGGAGAAAGATGTGGAAGGAAAAATTGTTAAATTGTTAGCCAACAGTTTTTGCCGTATTTACCATTGAAAGTAGCTAATGCTCTCTGAGTTATCTTATTGTAATAATATATCTTTTTTAGACTACAAGTACAGTTTAAGATGCGTGAAACATTCTTACCACTGGGAATCGTGATGCTTCTGGTTCATGTTCTCTACATTGAGAAATCTGCAGATTCTAGTTCCCTTCGACATCTTATATAACGATGATAATTTTAAGAGTATGTCTCCTTTTTTTTTGAAAAGCTTTTTACCATTGACAGCTGGTACAGCAGTAACTCCATGCTGTGGTGTTTACTTTGTTGCTAGAACAGAAAACCATCCTTAACTTCTGGGAAAAATCTTGAGAATTATAATGAAATATCAAATGCCCAGATGAAGCTGCTGTCAGCAACTTACTGTCCTTGGAGTAACGCACAGGCAAGTGGCTTAAATGAAAATGACTAATGTGACCTTTATGTTGAAATCGGAAATTCTTCTTATCTTTGTTTCAAGTGTGGAAATGACAGCCTCATCGCAGTTACTGTCACAGTACCATATGGTCAGAAGCACAGCCTGAGAGTGGGGTCAGTATGTAAAGGTGCCCTTCAAGTCATTTTGTCCTCCACAGTGTCTTAATCAACCATAGAGTCTTCATGATTGCATTCTTGTAGGGTCATGTAAATCAAAGAAACACAAAGGGGATTACATCTTCGGTTCTAGAAGTTGATATCTGCCAGCCATCCACAGTGAAAATTCCAATCAGCTATTAAAAAAAAAAAGAAAAAAATGAAGTGTTAGTGAAAAGCTGCTAATACGCAAAGAACACATATCTAAACTTCAAGAATGTAGGACATTTGTGATGAAAGGTTCAAGTTGAAGCAAATATTTACCCTTACCTTTGTGTGTTTTTTCTAGGTCAGGTAAAAATGAATTTATTTTGAATAATAATCTGGTATATTTTTAGTCTATTCTAATTAATTATAGACTTTGACTATCTTCTGTAATCCTTTTTTTTAGTCTTTTTTTAAAAAATTCAATACAAACACCAGAAAAGTGAACTAAAGCAAAAGTGAACAGGAAGCAATTACAATTGGCTTTATTTATTGGCTCCCTGTTTCTTAGAAAAAGTTTAAGTGGAAAAAGCTAAAAAAAACCCCCAAGCCCTGAGAAGTTCCAAATCCTTGCCTCTTATGGTTTTAATTTATTTTAACATTTCCTTAGAGAAAACTGAAAAAGTGTGCAAATGAGAATAACAAAAACCCTATACCTAAGTCCATAATACCTGTGCATTTTGATCTACAGGTGTTCCCCACTGACCCAGCTCTTGGTGTCTGAACTCAGAAACATGATAGATGGGATAGTAAGGGATGCTCTGATTTTGTTCCTAACCTGATTGTATAGATTCATATTATTTCTGCTGTAAATCCCAGTTTTTTCATAGTGGTTCTCAATATGGAAGATTTATACTTTTCTAATTTTTCTCTTTAGTTATCAGTGAAAGCAGTAATAACTGGCAAAAAATCAATTAGAATTTTAAACAGTAGGATAAAACCTGGAAATCTTGAAATATGAAATAATAATTCTAAAATATATAGGATCATACAAGCACTCCATGATATAATTAAGGTATGGATACATGTACAGTATCCCTCACTTTTGGGAAATTCGATTTACTCCACTTTTATGAAAGACCTACATTAGTACCTGTTTTTAGTAACTGAAAGCAATCTGAGAGGATTTTCACTCTTACGGAAAAAGGCAAAAAGCAAAAATAGCGTTCAGCATTTGTTTTGAAGGGATCCAGCTGTTATAGGGGTGGTCCACCACCAAACTCCTTCTCTGGTGACACACTCAACCATAGCTTTGAACTGTTCCTATGTGTGTCCGTGCTATATCTCAATTTATTTTGTGCATCCCTTAGCTAGATATCTCCTAAGGTAATTGCTTCTTCGATTTATGCTGTTTTGGCTTAAAGATTTCAGAGGAATGCTCTACTTTCATATAATAGGAGAAAATTGCAATTGAAAACAAAAAGGACTAACTATTTTCAATTTTTCCACTTTTGAGAATTGATTTTTATTTTGAATTTTGTTTATAATAATTTTTCTTTAGAAATAATTTTACATTTACAGAAGAGTCTTAAAGATACTACAAAGAGTTCCCTTTACCCATCTTTCCCTACTACCCACATCTTACATAGTAAGGAATTAATGTTAGTACAAGTATGTTTATTTTTTATTGTCATTTCAGTCAAATTATCATGTTAACCAACATGTTTTTTGCCAAATTTCCTGTAGCTGTTGTTGTTCAGGTGCTCAGTCATGTCTGACTCTTTGCGACCCCGTGGACTGCAGCACGCCAGGCTTCCCTGTCCTTCACTATCTCCTGGAGTTTGCTCAAACTCATGTCCATAGAGTTGATGATGCTGTCCAAGTCTCTCATCTTCCACTGTTGCCTTCTCCTCATGCCCTCAGTCTTTCCTAAAATCAGGGTCTTTTCCAGTGAGTTGGCTCTTTTGTATCATGTAGCCAAACTATTGGAGCTTCAGCTTCAGCATCAGTCCTTCCAATGAATATTCGGGGTTGATTTTCTTTAGGATCAACTGGTTTGATCTCCTTGTAATCCAAGGGACAATCAAGAGTCTTCTCCTGCACCACATTTTGAAAGCATCCATTCTTCGAAATGTTGTGAAAGTGAAATCGTTAATCACTCAACCGTGTCTGACGTTTTGTGACCCCAGGGGACTGTAGCCTGCCAGGCTCCTCTGTCCATGCAATTCTCTAGTCAGGAATACTGGAGTGGGTAGCTGTTCCATTCTCCAGGGGATCTTCCTGACCGAGGGACTGAACCTGAGTCTCCTGCATTCCAGGCAGACTTCTACCATCTGAGTCTTCAGGGGAGCCCTCAAAATGCAGTGCTTGGGTGCAATCTTTAAAATGATAGAATGGTCTCAGTCCATTTCCAGGGCAAACCACGGAGCATCACAGTATCCCAAGTCTGTGCCCCAACCACTAATGCCGAAGAAGCTGAAATCAAATGGTTCTCTGAAGACCTGCAAGACCTTCTGGGACTAACATCAAAAAACATGTCCTTTTCATCATAGAGTATTGAAATGCAAAAGTAGGAAGTCAAGAGATACCTGGAGTAACAGGCAGTTTTGGCTTTGGAGTACAAAATGGAGCAGGGCAAAGGCCAACAGAGTTTTGCCAAGAGAATGCACTGGTCATAGCACCCTCCTCCAACAACACAAGAGACAACTATGTACATGGACATCACCAGATGGTCAATACTGAAATCAGATTGATTATATTCTTTGGAGTTGAAGATGGAGAAGCTCTATACAGTTGGCAAAAACAAGACTAGGAGCTGACTGTGGCTTAGATCATGAGCTCCCTATTGCAAAATTCAGACTTAAATTGAAGAAAGTAGGGAAAACTACTAGACCATTCAGGTATGATCTAAATAAAATCCCTTATGATTATACAATGGAGGTGACAAATAGATTCAAGGGATTAGATCTGATAGACAGAGTGCCTGAAGAACTATGGATGGAGGTTCATAACACTGTACAGGAGGCGGTGACTAAAACCATTCCCAAGAAAAAGAAATACAAGAAGGCAAAATGGCTGTCTGAGGAGGCCTTACAAATAGCTGAGAAAAGAAGAGAAGTGAAAGGCAAAGGAGAAAAGGAAAGATATACCCATTTGAATGCAGGGTTCCAAAGAATAGCAAGGGGAGATAAGAAAGCAAGCCTTCTTAAGTGAACAATGCAAAGAAATAGAGGAAAATAATAGAATGGGAAAAACTAGAGATCTCTTCAAGGACATTAGAGATACTAACAGAACATTTCATGCAAAGATGGGCACAATAAAGAACAGAATTGGTAAGGACCTAACAGATGCAGAAGAGGTTAAAAAGAGGTGGCAAGAATACACAGAAGAACTGTATAAAAAAGGTCTTAATGACATGGATAACCATGATGGTGCGGTCACTCACCTAGAGCTAGACATCTTGGAGTGTGAACTCAAGTGGGCCTTAGGAAGCATCACTACAAACAAAGCACGTGGGGGTGATGGAATTCCACTTGAGCTCTTTCAAATCCTGAAAGATGGTGGTGTTAAAAGTGCCGCACTTTGGAAATTTGGAAATGCCAGAAAATTTGGAAAACTCAGCACTGGCCACAGGACTGGAAATGGTCAGTTTTTATTCCAATCCCAAAGAAAGGCAATGCCAAAGAATGTTCAAACTACTGTACAATTGTACTCTTTTCACATGTTAGGAAGGTAATGCTTAAACTCCTTCCAGCTAGGCTTCAACAGTATGTGAACTGAGAATTTCCAGATATACAATGGATTTAGAAAAGGCAGATCAAATTGCCAGCATCCATTGGATAATAGAAAAAGCAAGGGAATTCCAGAAAAACATCAACTTCTGTTTCATTGACTACTCTGAAGCCTTTAACTGTGTGGATCACAACAAACTGGAAAATTTTTAAAGAGATGAGGATACCAGACCACCTGACCTGCCTCTTGAGAAACCTGTATGCAGGTCAAGAAGCAACAGTTAGAACCTTACATGGAACAACAGACTGGTTCCAAATTAGGAAATGAGTACATCAAGGCTGTATATTGTCACCTTGCTTATTTAACTTATATGCAGAGTACATCATGTGAAATGCTGGGCTGGATGAACCATAAGCTGGAATCAGGATTGCTGGGAGAAATATCAACAACTTCAGATATGTAGATGATACCACTCTAATGGCAGAAAGTGAAGAGGAACTAAAGAGCCTCTTGATGAAGGTGAAAGAGGAGAATGAAAAAGCTGGCTTACACTCAACACTCAAAAAACTAAGATCATGGCATCCAGTCCCATCACTTCACGGCCAATCAGTTCAGTTCAGTCTCTCAGTCATGTCCAACTCTTTGAGACGCCATGGACTGCAGCAAGCCAGGTTTCCTTGTCCATCACCAACTCCCAGGGCTTACTCAAACTCACATCCATTGAGTTGGTGATGCCATCCAACCATCTCATCCTCTGTGTCCCCTTTTCCTCCCACCTTCAATCTTTCCCCCCAGCATCAGGGTCTTTTCGAAGGAGTCGGTTCTTCACATCAGGTGGCCAAAGTTTTGGAGTTTCAGCTTTAGCAGCAGTCCTTCCAATGAATATTCAGGACTGATTCCTTTAGGATGGACTGGTTTGACCTACTTGCAGTCCAAGGGACTCTCAGGAGTCTTCTCCAACACCCCAGTTCAGAAGCATCAATTCTCTGGTGCTCAGCTTTCATGACTATTGGAAAAACCATAGCTTTGACTAGACAGACCTTTGTTGGCAAAGTAATGTGTCTGCTTTTTAATATGCTGTCTAGGGTGGTTTTTCTTCCAAGGAGCAAGCATCTTTTAATTTCATGGCTGCAGTCACCGTCTGCATTGATTTTGGAGCCCAAAAAGTCTGTCACTGTTTCCATTGTTTCCCCATCTATTTGTCACGAAGTGATGGGACTGGATGCCGTAATCTTAGTGTTTTGAATGCTGAATTTTAAACCAACTTTTTCACTCTCCTCTTTCACTTCCATCAAGAGGCTCTTTATTTCTTCTTTGCTTTCTGTCATAAGGGTGGTGTCATCCGCATATCTGAAGTTATTGATATTTCTCCTGGCAATCTGTGGCAATTGGACGGTGACCACAGCCGTGAAATAAAAACACTTTCTCCTTGGAAGAAAAGCGATGACGAACCTAGATAGTGTATTAGAAAGCAGAGGCATCACTTTGCTGACAAAGGTCCATATAGGCAAAGCTGTGGTGTTTCCAGTAATCATGTGTGGATGTGAGAGTGGCACCTGGGGCTATACTATTGATCTTGAGGTCGCTGCTCTGTCCTCACAGCAGGACATGCTTTCAGGTGGTCATGTGACCTTAATCCCTTGTTCCTCAGGCCGCAGATGATTGATTGCCTTTTGGGAAGGAACCTTTGTACAGCACGTGCCTTTTGCCTAGCCGCGGCCAGTCTAAACGCTAGCCAGAAACCTGTGATGTGATGTGGTCGGAAAGACGACTTTCTAACTTCATTTCATTTCTCATTTATGTGTATCTTTGTAATATCTTTGTCCCACTTTTTAAATGTGGTCCGAGTGTTTTCTTTTTCAAAACAAAGAAATCCTGATCAAAATGGTATGAAATAGTTGTCGTTTAGTCGTTAAGTTGTAAGCAGCTCTTTTGCGACCCCATGAACTGTTACCCGCCAGACTCCTCTTGTCCACAGAATTTCCCAGGCAAGAATACTGGAGTGGGTCGCCATTTTCTTCTCCAAGGGATCTTCCCAACTCAGGGATCAAACCCTCATCTCCTGCAGGCATCTTCTTTACTGCTGAGCCATCAGGGAATCCCATGAATTCCACAGCTACGTCGTAGTTCACTGTGGTTGGAGTGTGAGTTTATGTGTTATTCATCGACTTTACTGATGTACTCTATTGTATGTTTGTTCTTTGGGATTTTTGATTCTAGAGGTGGGGATCTGTCATAGGCTCTAGGGTAATTTCAGCTGCTAACCCCTTTAAATACTGTCTCGACCCAGTGTTATCATCTCTCACTTTGTCTTCTGTGTATCTTACCTATTCTTTATATGCAGCTTTTTAGTTTTTTTATGCCTTATTCTATAGGCACCTGGGATTAGGCAAAGTGCCACCTTAATCCAAGGTTTGTAATTCCCAGGACCGTGAGACCATGCAAGACTTGGTTAGCGGACTTCAGGGACTGGTTCACTTCCGGGTGACTGTTACCGTAGGAGTGTTGCCCTTTGGCGTTATCAGTTATTGCGGGGATACTCTCTTATTAGACTGTCATCTTATGTGAGTCCTGTGCGTTGAATTATGTTCCTCGCAACCTACGGCACCATCAAACAAAAATTTTTATTTTTCCTCAAAGTCAAATGCCCTCAGATCAAAAGCAACTCCAATGCTAATTTATTGTAGGTTCCTGGTTTTCTCATAGAATTTTCTCATAGTATTCCTTACTCTCTTATTATGGCTTAATGACTTTTACGAATTTGCTTTTTATATTTTGCCTAGTGTTTTTAGTTGTTTTCATAGGATGAGTTGGCTTGAATCTTGATCATCACTTTGGAGAACTGGAACTTATATTGTTATTTACGTATTTTAGTTTGTCTGCTATTTATCGTGATTAATTTAAACACACACAGACACATATAAGATACTTTTGTATTCTTAAAGTTACATTAGAGTTATAAATTCATGTGGAAAGAACTGATACCTATTACATTATCACCGAACCATAAAAGAGGATGAAGCACTATCCATTATATTCAAACAGACTCTGTTGTTCTTCAGAGTTTTTATAGGCTAAATTTTATTCTTATGGACTTTATTTATTTTAATTTAAAAGAAACTTGTCCTGATTCTTTGTTAGATTTGTTTCTGTTTTGTGTTTCTGTTTTAGTGCCTTATGCCTGGAGAAGGCACCCTATGGATTTACATACCATCTTTGTAAAACTCTGTAATTGCATTGTTCTTAAAATAGAAACAGGAACTTATTTATGGTCGTTTATATGACTTTGATATCCAAATTGAAATGTGGTGGTTGTCTACTTTTAACTATTTTTCGAAGACTCTTGAATAGCCAGTGCAGTCTTTTTTGAGCGTTATTCGTTTATTTTGGCTCTGCCGGGTCTTCATTGCTTTGCATGAGCTTTCTCTGGTTATGGTGATCGGGGGCTGCTCTCCCTTGGGGTGCATGGGCTTATCACTGTGTTGGCTGCTTCTGTTGTGGCGCATGAGCTCGAGGTACACGAGCTTCAGCAGTTGCGCCTCTCAGGGTCTAGAGCACAGGCTTAGTTGCTCTCAGGCACATGGAATCTTCCCGGACCAGGGACCAAACCCATGTCCCCTGCATTGGCAGGCAGATCCTTATCTACCACGCCGCCAGGGAAGTCCTACTTTTAATTTTTTTAACTCCTTAATACTCAGATTTATTAGAAGATTTTAAAGTTTCTTTTTACTCTAACATTTTACTTTGTTCATTCATTTATATAGAACTGTTTATTGAGCACCTATTAGTGACCAGACCCTGGGGTGAACAAGACAGACAAGAAAGAACTTTGGAGGTTAGATTGCAAGGAGTGCTGGAGAGGAAGTATCAGGGTTCCGTGTGGCTTCAGATAGGGTGGCCAGAGAGTCCTCTTCAAGGATGAAACATTCCCATTGAAATTAAAGGCTGAGTTGTAGCAACCTGTGTAAAGAGCTCTGGGCATAAGTGAAGGAAACACCATGTGGAAAAACCAGGGGAGAGGAAGAGTGTCTGTGTGTGTGTCTGAGTGTGTGTGTGTGTCTGTGCACACGTTCAGTCATGTCTGACTCTTTGCAGCCTCATAGCCGCTAGGCCTGCCAGGCTCCTATGTCCATGGAATTCTCCAGGCAAGAATACTGGAGCAGATTGCCATTTCCCACTTCAAAGGATCTTCCCAACCTAGGGATCGAACTGGCATCTCTCATGTCTCCTGAACTGGCAGGTAGGTTCTTTACCGCTGGCACCATCTGGGAAGCCTGAGGGAGGAAAGACCTTGACACATCTTGGGAGCCAGAGTGATTCTGGTTGTCCAGCTGTAGAACAGCATGCTCTGATTTTGGAGAGGTAGATGATGTCAGCAAGGGCTTTACCTTTTTACTTTTCGTTCAGTGAGAAACTCAATTGAAAGTATAGTGGACATAAATTTTCTAAACTACAAATTTGAATGTGCAAGCATGTAATTTTCATTTTCTCTCTATAACTAAAATTACCTTATTTCTGGGGCTTCTTATTCTGCTACATAACAGAAAACAATCTTGCCAGTACTTTCTGGTTTAACTTAGTTAATTCCAGGTTAACTCAGATGTTCAGGTAAATAATCACTCCTTTAGATGAGTGTTCAGTTTTCTCACACAGCGCCACCCCCCCCTTTTTATTTCTGGGGTGGGAAGTATCAACAGAGAAGCCCTGTAATACTTTCTGCCATAGAGGTGGGGCCTCTCAACTTTGTGCCATCCTGTGCCCTTGGCCACTGTGAGACTGTATCTCATACTGATGTGGTCTTGAATGGCACTGTCTGCTCCGCTGCACCCAACGCTGATGTCCATGGCCGCTGGTCCTGGTCGGCAAGTCTGTGTACGCTGGATCTTCCTTAATCCCAGGCTCTTTTAGGTCCATTGGCCCAGAGCAAACTCCTGAGTGGTCTCCACGTTATGCTGGCATGCCTGGGACTCTGAGGTGGCTTTTCAGGAGTGTGGTCTGGGCATGTTCCTGGCGGTTGCTCCCCTACTACATTGGATTAGTGTTAGTTGTAAAGTTTTGCTAAAAGGCTTGTAGTTCCCTCATCCATGACTTGGAAAAGGGAAACATAATTATCTTCTATTCCAGATTCTTCCCCACAAACATACTGGAGATCTTCCTCACCCCAGCCTTAGCCCCGGCTGGGACAGGAGATAGAAATTTTGAATTGTATCTAAGCTATCTCCCAATTCCTCTTTCTCTCTGTACTCCTTCCCTAGGTTTTATGTCCTCTCATTTGTTGTGGGAGAATTGCATTTTTGTCACCACCTGCCACTTTCTTTATGCTGTAGTTTAAAAGTATAAAGGCTTCCCTGATAACTCAGTTGGTAAAGCATCCACCTGCAATGCAGGAGACCCTGGTTCAATTCCTGGGTCAGGAAGATCCACCGGAGAAGGGATAGGCTACCCACTCCAGGATACCTGGGCTTTCCTTGTGGCTCAGCTGATAAACAATCTGCCTGCAATGAGAGAGACCTGGGTTTGACCCCTGGGTTGGGAAGATCCCCTGGAGAAGGGAAAGGCTACCCACTCCAGTATTCTGACCTGGAGAATTCCATGGACTGTATAGTTCATGGGGTCTCAAAGAGTCGGACATGACTGAGCAACTTTCATTCACTTCACTTACATGTAAAGTCTGCCAGCAGTTTGCTTGCCTTGGGGTGTGATATTTAAAGCCATGGTTTTAGAATTTAAAAAACTCTTTTTACTTTTAAACCTTCAGATACTGCCATTGAAACGCTTAGCTTTCAAAAGTGATGGTTTCAGTGTATTAAAGAGCTAATTAAAAGAGCTGAAACTATAAAAAAAAACTTAGAAAAAAATGTAGGTACAGATATTTATGATCTGAGATTAGGCAGAGCTTCCTTAAATAGGACACAAAAAGCACAAGCAGTCAAAGAAAAAAGAGATAAGCTGGATTTCATCAAAACTGAAAACTTTGATTATCAAAGGATGTTATCAAGATAGTGAGATATACAAGTACCTATATCTTTTCATAGCGAATAAAACCAATGAAATCCTGATTCTAGAACTCAGGACAGAATTCTCAGCTATAGATGTGAATTTTGTCATCATTAGTGAGTAGGTAACATAAATACAGTAATCAAGATGAGCATAGAGGGGCTCCTTGGGGGAAGTGTAAGCATCTATGGGCTGAAGAGAGAAAGGAAGGGATGATGTGAGAGGGCGAAAGAAGATTATGAATTACCATAGAAGTTTCCCCAACTTGATTTTAAGTTTCTTGAGGGCTAAGATTGTCATATTCATCATTTTATCCCCCATTGTTATCATAAAGTAGGTTTTCAGTAAATGTCATTAAATGAAGACAGAGAAGTTTTAGGAAAAGCGTGGTCAGCAGTGTCAAATGTAGAAAATAGTTTGGCTGCAATGAGGATAGAGCAGCAAGTGGGTGATTGATCATCTTCTGTGGAACAATTTCAGTGAAATCTCTATGAGGGAGATAAATGCCAGGTTGTTGAGAACTGGAGTGAATGGTTGTGAGAGAGTGGAAGCAGTAAGTACAGAGATTCTTTTCAAAAAGCTTATAGAGCTATAGGATCATAGGTAGAAGGCATGGTGTATCAAGAGAAAGTTCAGCATATTTATGTGTTAAACGGAGAGAGTCAGAGGAAGGGAGAAGTTGATGATACAGGAAGAAGGAGGTGTGTGAGATTGATTGACATTGTCCTTATGCGTGGAGAGAACAGAATGAGGACATTAGGTTTGAGTGGCAAAGGAATATTGTTCCCACCACAGTACGGATAAAGGAAGGAAGGATGGTGCGGAAGGAGAAGAGCGAGGGATGCGGGGCATCAATACACGTGATTAATTTTTCATGAAATGGGGGGACCACCTCATCAGCTGAGATCATAGGAGATGATGACTGCAGGAGAGAGTTTGAGGGGAAAAGGATAATTTCTTTTTTTTTAATGTTTAATTATTTATTTAGCTGTGGTGTGTCTGAGTCCTAACATGAGGGTTTTTCTAGTTGTGGTGTGCAGGCTTCTCTCCAGTTAAACAGATCACAGGCTCAGTAGTTATGGTCAGTTCAGTTCAGTTCAGTCGCTCAGTCGTGTCCAACTCTTTGCAACCCCATGAATCACAGCACGCCAGGCCTCCCTGTTCATCACCAACTCCCGGAGTTCACTCAGACTCACACCCATCGAGTCCATGATGCCATCCAGCCATCTCATCCTCAGTCGGCCCCCTCTCCTCCTGCCCCCAATCCCTCCCAGCATCAGAGTCTTTTCCAATGAGTCAGCTCTTTACATGAGGTGGCCAAAGTACTGGAGTTTCAGCTTTAGC
The DNA here is from genome assembly GCA_006410875.1 of Neotragus pygmaeus. NCBI lineage: Eukaryota > Metazoa > Chordata > Mammalia > Artiodactyla > Bovidae > Neotragus > Neotragus pygmaeus. The sequence goes on along the minus strand of SJYV01015684.1, from coordinate 317,995 downwards.
ATCATTCCTTCCAAAGAAATCCCAGGGCTGATCTCCNATCTTGGATGTGAAGATCTTTTTTGTACAGTTCTTCTATATATTCTTGCCACCTCTTCTTAATATCTTCTGCTTCTGTTAGGTCCATCCCATTTCTGTCCTTTATCGAGCCCATCTTTGCATGAAATGTTCCCTTGGTGTCTCTAATTTTCTTGAAGAGATCTCTAGTCTTTCCCATTCTGTTGTTTTCCTCTATTTCTTTGCATTGATCGCTGAGGAAGGCTTTCTTGTCTCTCCTTGCTATTCTTTGGAACTCTACATAGTGTGATTAGATTGACTAATTTTCTGTGATTATGATTTCAGTGTGTCTGCCCTCTGATGCCCTCTTGCAACACCTACCGTCTTACTTGGGTTTCTCTTGCCTTGGACATCGGCTATCTCTTCACGGCTGCTCCAGTTGCTCCTTACCTTGGACCAGGGGTATCTCCTCCCTGCCTCCACTCCTGACCTTGAAGGTGGAATAGCTCCTCTAGGCCCTTCTCCTCCCGCAGCCACCTTGGTTATGACCAGCTCCTTGGGTGGGGGGTAGTTATAGTATCACAGGCTTCGTTGCCCCAAGGCATGCGGGATCTTAGTTATGGTATTACAGGCTTAGTTGCCCCAAGGCATGCGGGATCTTAGTTCCCAGACCAGAGGTTGAACCAGTGTCTTGGATTGCAAGGTGGATTCTTAACTACTGGGCCACTGAAGGTGAAGGTGAAGTCGCTCAGTGTCCGACTCTTTGCGACCCCGTGGACTGTAGCCTACCAGGCTCCTCCGCCTATGGGATTCTCCAGGCAAGAATACTGGAGTGGGTTGCCATTTCCTTCTCCAGGGGATCTTCCCGACCCAGGGATCGAACCCAGGTCTCCCGCATTGGAGGCAGCTGCTTTAACCTCTGAGCCACTAGGGAAATGCAGAAAGGGAGAATTTCGAGAAGACCATTGAGAGAAATGAGAGGGCTAACTGAATTGGATTATTACTTAGAAGAATTATAATAATTTTTCATGGCTCTAGTATATTTAGTTGTCAGATTGTTAGATTGTCAGTTGTTAGATTTTTCCCCCCTATCTCTGAGGCCTCACCAGCCTGAGGGTTTGAGCGGACAAGCTGAGCAATTGGACTGATTTTAGTTTGAGTTTTACAGCCCAGTGTAGCAGACAAAGGATGAAAGAAATTTCAGTAGTATGAGCATTTGAAGTTCTGGGCTACTGAGGGTAGGCAGAGTAGGAAACAAATGAAACCAGAAAGTAGCTTCTGTAGTAGTGGTTTAGACGTTGATATTGGAATTTAAGAATAAATTGGAGGAGCCCTTGCTGGTATGGCTGAAGGTGAGATCTGGCTATGGGTTTCTGAAGTGGAGAGATGGTAAAGATTCCTGGAGTTGGAGGAGGTAAGGAAACTGTAGTGCTAAAATTTTATAGGAGTCAGCGGAACAGGAAGTGAGTTGCTCAGAATGGTGGCAGAGCAAGGGGTGGAAAGATACGGAACCATGTTCCCAAGCTGTTAGTGATTGGGAAAGAGTGACCAGGAGGACAGGCGATGACAAGGAGAGAGGCCTAACCAATGACCTAACTCTCAGAGGATGTGCTTCTATCTGAGGGTAAAGAACTGTGATGGCGAATAAAACATGACTGCCGTGCTTCACGCTTGCTGAGTGGGGAGAGATTAGCTTGCACCCAGATTTGTTTCAAGAACACGACTGCTGGCAACCAATTTAAGTTGGTTGGGGTTTAGGGTATTTGTTTGCAGTGAAACAGTGGAAAGGGTTGTTAAGAAGTACAGCTATGGGAGGCGTGTGATGGTCAAAGCGGGAGAGAGTACGGAGCAGGAATGAGATCGGAGTGCAGCAGGAAAGAGGGAGTAGTTGAAGGGCCTACATTTTGGATGATTGTAAGAACATGGTGGTCTTAGCTAATATCAAAATTTTTATTAATTTTCTGGGAAAAATGCCTTGTTGCTGACAGATTGAAATTCTGGGTTATGCACAAAGCTCGATGACTTCATTGCTTTCAGGTCTATTTGGCAGCGTTTAGCTGTCTGTGGCCTTTGCGCAGAATGTCATAAAGAACCCTAGCATGGGAGTGTTTTCTTTTATGGCAAGGCTTAGCCTTGGGAAAGGAGGAAGGCAGGGGTGGAATCTATTGGTGTTCACTTGATTTTTTGACCTTGACAAACTGGTCTTTAAGGGGTTTGTATATGGGTAGAGATAAGCCTAAGTTCAAATTGAAATGAGAAATCATTAGGTCTTCAGACCTTTGCACAGTGGGCACCAGGTTGAGGAGTGTAAAAGTTTCTGAATCACAAAAGGAGGTCACAAATAGCAATATGTATAGTTCTTGATTTCTTTAGAGGCATGTGAATTTAGTAACATTGTAGCAATAGCTAATCCACATTTAAGTTATAAATATAACCTGAAATGCTACATATTAAATGTCTTTTTTTTTTTTTTGGCTGCACTGTATGACTTGTGGGATCTTGATTCCCTGAGCAGGGATTGAACTCGGGCCACAGCAGTGAAAGCACCAAGTCTTAACCATTGGGCCACCAGGGAATTCCTTAAATATCTATTTTTGGAATTTTGAAAATGTATCAATTTATAAAGTTGCAAAACTCTTAAGAGTTTTACCTCTCCCCAAATGCCTTAAAACCAAAGGTTATACTACATTAATCTTTGGCATGTTTAAAATATGTTTTCAAATTTTCTCAGGTCACAGAATACTTTGAATCATGATTCATCATATTTCTCTAGAACAAAAAACAGTGACCGACTTTATTTTCTTATGCTCCAAAACCACTGCAGATGGTGACTGCAGCCATGAAATTAAAAGATGCTTGCTCCTTGAAAGAAAAGCTATGACCAACCTAAACAGCATATTAAAAAGAAGAGATGTTCCTTGATTGACAAATGTCCATCTAGTCAAAGCTATGGTTTTTTCAGTAGTCATGTATGGGTGTGAGAGTTGGACCATAAAGAAAGCTGAACACCGAAAAATTGATGCTTTTGAACTGTGGTGTTGGAGAAGACTCTTGAGAGTCCCTTGGACTACAGGGCGATCAAGCCAGTCAATCCTAAAGGAAATCGGTCCTGAATATTCATTGGAAGGAGTGATGCTGAAGCTGAAGCTCCAATACTTTGGCTACCTGACGGGAAGAACTGACTCACTGGAAAAGACCCTGATGCTGGGAAAGATTGAAGGCGGAGGAGAAGGGGATAACAGAGGATGAGATGGTAGGATGACATCACTGACTTGATGGACATGAGTTTGAGCAAGCTCCGGGAGTTGGTGATGGACAGGGAAGCCTTGTGTTCTGCATTCCATGGGGTCGCAAAGAGTCAGACACGACTGAGTGACTGAACTGAACTGAGCTGAACTTGGAAGAAAAGCTAAGAAATATTGAGGAGCTTCCCAGGTTGGCAAAGAGTTGGACACAACCGAGCACACACACACACAGGCACATAAAAGAAATATTGATGTGTGGGCTTTCACCGTACAAACCAAGAACAGCTTTGCAAGCGAGAAAACATGGCTTTTTTGTATGTGTGACCATCTCTGCCTCTCGCAAAATAATAAAGAACCTTTGAAAGAAATCACATTTCACACTTTTCCCATCTTTGCCCACTAAGCCAGTTTGCTTCTCATTGTTTCTTTTGTCATTTAGTAGAACTTTTTAGCTCAAACGCAAGCGGTGTCGTTAGACTTAAGCAAAATTGATATACTCAGTAAAGAAAACTTGGAAAATATAGAGAAGTAGGAAGAAGGTTCACCTTATGGCTCAGATCAACCATAGTTGATATTTGGCTGTATTTTTAGATTTAATTTTTCTCTTAAATTTTGATTACTTAGTGTTTTGTTAGCTTTCATAAAATTATGCTTATACTTCAAAAGTAAATTAGTAACTTGCTTTTTCACATAGAATTATTCATCATCTTTAAAATAGAATTTGTAATGACTGTATAATGCAACTAATGTACCACTCTTTGTTTAATTCTTCCCCTAAAATAGACTTTTGTTTATTTGCTTATGGCCACGCCACACAACTTGCAGAATCTTAGTTCCCCAACCAGGGATGCAACCCACACCCTCAGCAGTGAGCATGGAGTCGTAACTACTGGACTGCCAGGGAATTCCCTAGACGTTTTTAGTATTTCTAATTTTTCACAATATTAAACAATGTTGTAATATGTGTATTTATATAAGATTTTATCTTGTATTCTCATTTATCTTCATAGTATAGATTCTTGAGTTTGATCAAAGGGTGTAAGTATTTCTGAATATCCTGACACATACTGCCTAGAAAAAATCTTAAATGGAAACAGCATAATTAGCACTTCTGGTAATGACTGTTGCTGTTTAGTGGCTAAGTCGTGTCTTACTCTTTTTGCTACCCCGTGGACTGTAGCCTACCGGGCTTCTCTGTCCACGGGGATTCCCAGGCAAGAATACCGGAGTCGGGTCAGTGTTTCCTTCTCCAGGGGATCTTCCTGACCCAGGGATTGGAACTGTGTCTCCTGCCTTGGCAGGTTGATTGTTTACCACTGAGCCTCCAGGGAGGCCTGGTAATGACTAAATTTGCCAAATGGACACAATAAATACCAAATGGAAAAACACTATGATTTGAATATTGACTTCAAGTCTATACAACAGATGTGAGACTTAAATATATCTTGATAATGGAAACCATATATGTCTTTATTCAAATGGCCATAGACTGGATGAGGATGAATAGTTTCCACACAGTATTGTAGATAATTGAATGACCACTATGATGAGGCATGATCAGTTGAAGCCAGTGAAGGTTATGAGAATGGAAAATAAAACGATGTTCCGTTCTACTACATGTACCGGTTCCAGTCACCAAGCCCATGTGCTACAATCTGCAAAGATATTACTGGCCTGGTGGCTTAGTGGTAAAGATTCTGCCTGCAGTGCAGGAGACTTGCAGGAGATGCAGGTTTGATGACTGGGTCGGGAAGATCCCCTGGAGAAGGAAATGACAACCCACTCCATTATTCTTGCCTGGGTAATCCCATGGACAGAGGAGCCTGGCTGTTTGTAGTCCATGGGGTCACAAAGAGTCAGAAGCTACTGAGCATCTAAACATCAACAACCACAAATTAAAGATACAGCATAGGAGCATGCAGATGGAAGCAATGAATAGAGCAAGGTAGGGGGCAGGAGCGTGGAGCTTCCCGGGCGCTCTTCCGACACACCACCCTTCCAGCACCTCATTGTGTTCACCTGGGAAGCATTAACCTTGCTATTTTTTTAAACAGATTTAACTTTAGAGATGGAATTCTTTACCGTTTCTCAGGGTACTTTTTGTTTGTTTTGTTTTGTTTTAACTTTAAAAACATTAACCAGTCTTTTTGAAGGATGGTCTGTGAAAAGTGGGTTCTATCATATAAGTTTGGGAAACTGCATTCTGTAAACATCCCTTGACTGCTTGGCCGTTTATAATGAACATCAACTTTTATCAGCTTAATAGAGACTCAAGGAAATTATGTTAGTACTAATAATTTAACCTGTATCAAGCACTTACTATTTTGAGGCTCTGTTCTAAGAACCCCAAATGTATTAATCGTTCTGATCTTTATAACAAGTCTGTCTTCTGCAGTTATTTCCTTTTTTTTTCTTTTTTTAACAGATGAGAAGACTGACACACAGAGTGGTGAAATGACATGCTCAAAATCCCATGGCTAGGCTAGGAGGTGAAGAGTTGGGATTCAAGCCCAGATATTCCGGGCTTCAGGTACTGTGTCGTACTTTTTGTTACCAGTGAAGTACAGCATTTCTCAAACTTGTTTGTTGCTTTTTTTCCTTACTTGAAAGCCTATTTTAAATGGAAGGTTTTTTTTTTGTTGTTGTTGTTGTTTTTAACTTTTTGGCCGTGTCTCGTGGCATGTGGGATCCTAGTTCCCCAACTGGGGATCACACCTGTGCCCACTGCATTGGAAGTGTAGCGTCTTAACCACTGGACCCCCTTGAAGGTATTTGTATATTCTTTTTTGCAGTGACTGTCCTAGGAATTTTTAAAAGGTCAACATCACTCTATAGTACTTTTGAGGTACTAAAACAGTTCATACTTGAAATCATTATTTTACTCTGCTTTCTCTGTTCTAATATTATATTATTGTAGTTAAATAAATTAAGAAACTGACAGGTAGTACCATGGAGCATTATAATGATGGGCATCAGAGTCTGAACCTTGGCTCCGCCTATTTGTTAGCTAGGTGACCTTAGAAAAGGTACTTTATTTCTCAAAGCTTCTGTTTCTTTCTCTAAAAGGTTAATATCTTACAAAGTGGCTGTGAGAACTAAATGAAAAAATCATGTAGTATCTGACAAATAGAAGAATCTCAGTCAGTGTTAATTACCCTTTTTTTTCCTTAAGTAAGTCATCTCAGTTCTTTACCATGAATGATTATGAAAATAGTTGGGAAAGAAAAATCAATTTTAAATTTAAACTGTCTCTGTTTATGCTGATATCAGCTACATTTCTGATAAAGTGATGTTGTCATGATACAGGTTGTATGGGAGTTAAAACCAGTTTCCTTCCGGCTTTCCAACTGACATAATACGCAAAACCTGACTGGGCAAACATAGACCTATTTATTAGATCACTTATTATTAATGTTAAACTAGCTTTGGTGCTGACTTCTCCGGTTCCTTTTGAAATTTCACTGTTGTCATTTAAAATCTGACAGACTTCAAAAGCTTTGTAAAGTGCTTAATGGTTTAAATCATCCTTCAGAACATAGAAAGTATATTTTCCAAAGGGGTGTTCTCTATTTAGCAATATGCTCAAAATCATGCAGGAGGACGGAATTGCTTATTTTTCGCCTTTACTACTGGAGGATTATTCAGTTTTTATGGTAATCGACTTTATGCTTTAGGGGAAGTATTTAACATATATAACCAAAATATGCATAATCATTTAAAACAAAGCTATTACAAGAAAAGTCCATAGGGCGTTTTCAATTTCACGATGATTTACTGCCCAAGCGAAAAGAAGGTGGGTTTGGGTTGAGCTGTGTGTGTGTGCTCAGCTGTGTTTGGCTCTTTATGATCCCATGGACTATAGCTCGCCAGGCTCCTCCCTCCTTGGGATTATCCCTGCAAGAATACTGGAGTGGGTTGCCATTTCCTTCTCCAGGGGAATCTTCCTGACACAGGGATTGAACCCATGTCTCCTGTGGCTCCTGCCTTGCAGGAGGAGTCTTTACTGTTGAGCTTTACTGTTGATTTATCTGGGAAGCCCTTGAGCTGTTTCTGGAGGATCTCTAACATTCTATTTTAAGTGCCTCGTAATAGCCCAGGTACATAGTAAACACTCAGTAAATATTTATGGACCGATTGAGTTTGATTTCTAATCCCAGCCATATACCTTGCAACTTCTGTAACCTTGGACTTTCTCGCACCTTCTAAACTTCCGTTTCCTCTTAAGTTAAAAAAAAAAAAAAAAAAAGATCAATATTAACTTCCCAAGATTGTTGTAATAGTTAAATGTTCATGCATGAAAATAGCCAGCCCAGCACAGGGCGTGTTCCCCAGATACCTCAATAATGTTCTTTTCAAGCACTCTTTGTTTCTCATTACCTAAATATTTAGTTGAATTCAAGGGTGTTTACACTCTTGAAAAAAAAGAATGTTTATTAAACTGAAATTATATTCCTTTGTAGCCCATACTTGAAATGTTTCGGCAAAAAACGATTGTATGTTTGTTAGACTTTGGTTTGAATCTTGTCTTTAGTGTTGGGAACCTTAGGGAAGTTATTTAGCCTCTCTATAAGGTATTATGAAGCTGAAATGAGGAAAATATATAAAGCCTCTAGTTCATTGCCTGGTTTGCATAAGCCCCAAATAGATATTATTTCTTTAAGTTGAAACTGTCATTTAGTCTGCTAATTTGCATAATTAATTCATGTAGATCTAGACCTACTCTATTCAAGCCCCACCAAGAGCAAACAGGGAGACTGTCAGTGGACACTGGGACAATTACCATGTAGGCAACTGCATTTGGCCTTGCCTAAATCATGTCTGGGGCTTCCTTTGTGGCTCAGTGGCAAAGAGTCCACCTGCCAGTGCAGGAGACTGGAGTCTGATCCCTGGGTCGGGAAGATCCCCTGGAGAAGGAAATGGCAACCCACTCTAGTATTCCTGCCTGGAAAATCCCACGGAGAGAGGACACTGGCAGGCTGTAGTCCATGAAGTCACAAGAGTCATACACAACTTAGCAACTAAACAAAAACAACAAATTAGATCCAGCAGAAGTGGTATTTTCTATTATAATTAAAGTAGAATAAATTAATGGGGCCATTATTGCACTAGGCTTCCCTGGTGGCTCAGACTGTAAAGAATCCACCTGCAGTACGGGAGACCTGGGTTTGATCCCTGGGTTGAGAAGGTCCCCTGGAGGAGGGCATGGCAACCCACTCTAGTACTCTTGCCTGGAGACTCCTTATGGACAGAGGAGCCTGGTGGGCTGCAGTCCGTGGGGTCACAAAGAGTCGGATACGACTGAGCGACTAAGCAGCAACAAAATTGCACTTGGCATGGCCTTTTTTTGATGTTGTCTTTTTTGAATATCAAAATTTTTAAAAATGAATGTCAGAGACAGGTTCATGAGAACTCAAGGAGACCAGGTAAATTTTGCTATGTAAAGTTTTTCATCTTTTGCTGATCTTCATTAGAAATAAACATGTCCCTCTCCTTTACTAAAATTCAACATATGATATTAGTAAGCTAAATTTAATAAAACATTCTGCCCATTTTAAAATTCACTTGAATTGTTTAGATACCATATAAAATCATTTTCTACCATGGCAGATTAAGCATTGCAAAGCTGGTGATAAGAATTTTATGTGAACTCCTGACAGATAGAAAAGATTATTGAGCATGGTAGAAAAAGGTTTACTTTTGAAAATGTTCCTAATGTCCTTAACAATAAGGTTTTTAAAGGGATACTAAAAGATCAGTGTTTGTTTTGGGAGGTAACTTTCTCTGATAAGATGTTAACATCTGATTTCTGTTTTTTAGGGTTTCTTTCATTTATTAGAATGTAATTCACAGAACATAACAGTTTCAGTGGCTTTGAATACTTTCATTGTCATGCAACTATCACCATTATCTGGTTCCAGAAGTTTTTCATCACCCTCAAAGGACACCCCCTTAAATTTTCTCCCTTCTCCTAGCCCCTGGCAGCCATACCTGTGCTTTTATCTCTGTGGATTTGCCTTTTCTGAGCAATTTATATAAATAAGAGTCATACGATATATTGCCTTGTCTGGTTCCTCTCTCACATAGTATATTTTCATAGTTTCTTAGTTCAGGCACTCAGTCGGATCTGACTCTTTGCGACTCCATGGACTGCAGCACGCCAGGCTTCCCTGTCCATCACCAACTCCCAGAGCTTGTTCAAACGCATGTCCATCGAGTCAGTGATATCATCCTACCGTCTTATTCTCTGTTGTCCCCTTCTCCTCCTGCCTTCAGTGTCTTTTCCAGTGAGTCAGTTCTTCACATCAGGTGTCCAAAGTATTGGAGCTTCAACATCAGTCCTTCCAATGAATATTCAGGACTGATTTCCTCTAGGACTGACTGACTGGATCTCCTTGCAGTCCAAGTGACTCTCAAGAGTCTTCTCCAACACCAGAGTTCAAAAGCATGAGTTCTTTGGTGCTCAGCTGTCTTTGTGGTCCAACTCTCACATCCATACATGACTGTTGGAAAAAACATAGCTTTGACTAGATGGACTTTTACTGGCAAAGTAATGTCTCTGCTTTTTCATATGCTGTCTAGGTTGGTGATAGCTTTTCTTCCAAGGAGTAAGCGTCTTTTAATTTCATGGCTGCAATCACCATCTGGAGTGATTTCAGAGTCCAAAAAAAATAAAGTCTGTCACTGTTTCCATCGTTTCCCCATCTATTTGCCATGAAGTGATGGGACCAGATGCCTCGATCTTAATTTTTTGAATGTTGAGTTTTAAGCCAACTTTTTCACTCTCCTCTTTCACTTTCATCAAGAGGCTCTTCAGTTCTTCTTAGCTTTCTGCCATAAGGATGGTGTCATCTGCATATCTGAGGTTATTGATATTTCTCCCTGCAATCTTGATTCCAGTTTGTGCTTCATCCATATCAGTACTTTGTAGCTATTCTGGGCTGAATAATTCCACTGTAAGGATATACCACATTTGGTTTATCTGTTCATCAGTTGATGGATGTTTGGGTTGTTTCCGCTTTGTGACTGATAGAAATGATGCTGTGTTGAACGTTTGTGTACAAGTTTTTGTCTGTGCATGTTTTCAATTCTTGGTATATACCCGAGATGGAATAGCTAGGTTATATGGCGGCTCTGTGTTTAACGTTTTGATAAACTGCCAAACTGTTTTTTCTGAAGCAGCTGCGTCATGTTATATAGTTTTTTTTTTTAATGTTATTTAAGACTCTTGGAAGAAATGAGGAAAAAGTTTATGAAAATATTAACCTAAGAATGTTAGTACTCATGAGAGCCATTCTGGCAAACCGGATGAAAGTCTCAGTTTGTCTCATTTGGTATACAGAGTGAAAAATCTAGATGTAGACCCACAGCATAGAAGCAGTGTCATTTTTTATACTCTCTTATCCCTTCACTTGGCCACTTTTCTTAAAAGCTTGGAATACACTTGGAATTGGTGGTGTTTACTTTCACATAACGAATATGTGACTGAAGGTGACGTATTAAGTTTCCTGCTTTGCTTCTCTGTAGTGAGTTTCATATTTTATCACACAGTTTACTAAAGCAGAGAAACTGAGCATTGTTCTTTCTGCAGAAAACGTTTTTAATCAAAATTCAAAATAGAAAAACACAATTCAAAGTAGATTTGAATTCTGTTTCAACTTTCTCGGATATAAAAATATTTTTGAAAAATGTCACGTGGAGACCTCAGTTATTTGTGTTAATGTACTGTGTGTTAATGTACTGGGTGGTTTAGTTATTGTGTTAATGTGCTGGGTGGTTTAGTTATGTGTGTTAATGTACTGGGTGGTTTAGTTACTGTGTTAATGTACTGGGTGGTTTAGTTATGTATGATAATGTACTGGATGGTTTAGTTATTATCTGTGTTAATGTACTGGGTGGTTTGGTTATGTGTGTTAATGTACTGGGTGGTTTAGTTACTGTGTTAATGTACTGAGTGGTTTAGTTATGTGTGACAATGTACTGGGTGGTTTAGTTATTATCTGTGTTAATGTACTGGGTGGTTTGGTTATGTGTGATAATGTACTGGGTGCTTTAGTTACTGTGTTAATGTACTGGGTGGTTTAGTTATGGGTGTTAATGTGCTGGGTGGTTTAGAGACGCTTCTGCTTCTCTGCTGAGGCTGCTGCCCCTGTCTTCTGTTCCCCCTGGTCACCATCAGCTCCTCAAACACACTTCACGCTTGTTCTAACAAAGATTTATACAGCCTTCATAAATTTACATGAAATGAAATTATTATAAAGAAATAAACTATTTTTCTTTCATTAGGGAAATAGACTTTCAAAGCAGAAGGGACACTCAAGAGAAACAATATTTATGAAGTGATTTCTGATAGAGATCAGCACACAAGTGCTTTTCAAGCCTTTCTCATTTAAGGTGACAGTCCACATGAATTTTATATTTATTTGAAAGAAAAAATGTGATTATCAGTCATTGCATAAAGCTTGATGTGCACCCTGGTGCTCTAGGATAAATTGATCCTTATTCCTTTCAAAGATATATCATAGAGATTGAGACATATTCTTTGAGTAATGAAAAATTAAGGAGTTTCTTGTTTAGGTAAACTCTAAGTTAGCTTTGCAATGTGGACATCGAATACATTGTTTACTAAATTCTATAATTTTATCTGGTAATTTTCAGTTGTTTTCCAGTTATTTTGTTTTTAATATAATTTATGTTATTTTGTTGGGTAATTTTATCTACTTCATTTCTGGAATGCCTGAGTAAAGAACTAGATAGATATTGGGTTTTAATCAGGATTTTTCTTTGAAAACTGAGCCTTTTAATAAGTTTTTTATGTATTTTTTTTGGTCTGTCGTATTAATTTTTCAGTTGATAACTTTCTTTACTGACTAGAAGTAGTACAGAAAATGGTTTCTACCACCCTGTAATGTAAATTTTAGATTACAAAATTTACCTCAAAAAAATAAAAAATAATTTACTGCATGATTCAGCAATTCTACTTTTGGAAATATATTCTAAGTGAAATCATGGTCTTGAAGACTTACCTGCATCCCTGTGTTCACTCTAGTGTTCTTTACCATAGCCACGACATGAAGACCGTGTAGGTGTTCCGTCATTGGCTGAGTGGATACAGGAAACGTGGTCTGTGCATATACAATGGAGTATTATTCAACCATAAAAATAAAGAAATCCTGCCATTTGCAACAGCATGGATGGACCTCAATGGTGTATGCTAAGTGAAATAAACCAGACAGAGAAAGACAAATGCTATGTGATATCACATATGTTAAATCTAAGCAAACTGAAGACAAAGAAAAAGAGAACAGATCGGTGGTTGTCAGAGGCAGAGGGGAGTAAGTGAAGGTGGTCAAAAGGTAGGAACTTCCGGACTTACTTGGTGATCCAGTGTTTGGGAATCCCCCTGCCAATGCACCAGATACGGGTTTGACTCTTGGTCCAGAAAGATTCCATATGCTCTGGGGTAACTAAGCTCAGGGGCCACACTCCTAAAGCCCGCGTGCTTTAGAGCCTGTGCTCTGCCACGAGGGAAGCCACCATCCTGAGAAGCTCGCCTGCTGCAGTTAGAGAGTAGCTCTCACAAAAATAAATACATAAATTAAAAGGTACAGATTTCCAGTTATAAGATAAATAAGTTCTGGAGATGTAATGTACAGGATGGTGACTATAGTTAACAATACTTTATTAAATATTTAAAAATCACAAATGGAGAAATCTTAAAAGTTCTCATCACAAGAAAGAAAAGTATTTATAACTATCCAGAGTTATGGATATTAACTAAACTTACAGTGTAGACATTTTGTAATATATACACATATAAAATCTTTATACTGTACCCCTTAAACCAATACAATATTATATACCAGTTATGTTTCAATAAAACTGGGGAGAAATTCATCTCAGATACAACTTTGATGTTGGCTGCTATTTTTAAGATACTGGTAAAGAGAAAGAAGCAGGGAATTTTGGAGCTCAAGTTTTATATATGTATAGGGCTTCTGGTAGCTCAGCTGGCAAAGAATCTGCTTGCAATGTGGGAGACCTATGTTCAATCCCTCAGTTGGGAAGATTCGCTAGAGGAAGGCATGGCAACCCTCTCCAGTACTGCCTGGAGAATCCCCATGGACAGAGAAGGCTGGTGGGCTACAGTCCATGGTGTCACAGAGTCTGACATAACTGAGTGACTCAGTACAGCATATATATATATATATGTATTTAATATTTTAAATACTTCAGCTGGAATTCCATCACCTCCACTAGCTTTGTTTGTAGTAATGCTTCCCAGGGCCCACTTGACCTCACACTCCAGGGTTGACTCTAGGTGAGTGATCACATCATCAGGGTTATCTGGGTTATTAAGACCTTTTTTGTAAAGTTCTTCTGTGTGTTCTTGCTGCTTCTTCTTAATCTCATCTGCTTCTCTTAGGTCCTTACTGTTTCTGTCCTTTTCGTGCCCTACCTTGCATGAAATGTTCTCTTGGTATCGCCAGTTTTTTTGAAGAGATCTCTGGTCTTTCCCATTCTATTGTTTTCCTCTATTTTTTTGCACTATTCACATGAGAAGGCCTTCTTATCTCTCCTTGCAATTCTCTGGAACTCTGCTGTCAGTTGGGTAAATCTTTCCCTTTTTCCACTCTCTTTTGTCTCTCTTCTTTCCTCAGCTAGTTTGTAAGGCCGCCTCAGATACCTCTTTGCATTCTTGCATTTCTTTTTCTTTGAAATGCTTTTGTTCACTGCCTCTTGTACAGTGTTACAAACCTCTGTCCATAGTTCTTCAGGCACTCTGTCCATCGGATCTAATCCCTTGAATCTGTTTTTCACTCCACTGTATGATAATATCAGGGATTTGATTTAGGTTATACTTGAATGGCCTAGTGGTTTTCCCTGCTTTCTTCAATTTCAGTCTGAATTTTGCAATAAGGAGCTCATGATCGGAACCACAGTCATAGAGTTTCTTCATCTTCAGCTGCAAAGAATATGATCAGTCTGATTTCAGTATTGACCACCTGGTGATGTCCATGTGTACAATCAGTCATCTCTTGTGTTATTAGAAGAGGGTGTTTGTTATGTCTTGACAGAACTCTGTTAGCCTTTGCCCTGCTCCAGGGCCAGATTGGCCTGTTACTCCAGGTATCTCTTGACTTCCTACTCTTGCATTCCAATCCCCTATGATGAAAAGGACATCTCTCTCTTTTTTTTTTTGGTATTAGTTCTAGAAGGTCTTTGGTCTTCACAGAACTGGTCAACTTCAGCTTCTTCAGCATCAGTGGTTGGTGCACAGAATTGGATTATTGTGATTTTTGAATGGTTTGCCTTGTAAACAAACTGAGATCATTCTGTCATTTTTGAGATTGCACACAACTACTGCATTTTGGACTATGCATATGTCCAAAATGCATAGTCCAATCTTTTGTTGACTATGAGGGCTACTCCATTTCTTCCAAGGGATTCTTGCCCACGTTAGTAGATACAATGGTTATCTGAATTAAATTCACCCATTCCTGTCCGTTTTAGTTCACTGATTCCTAAAATGTCGATATTCACTCCTGCCATCTCCTGCTTGACCACTTCCAATTTACCTTGATTTGTGGACCTAACATTCCAGGTTCCTATACAATATTGTTCTTTCCAGCTTCGGACTTTACTTTCACCACCAGACACATCCACAGCTGAATGTCATTTCCTCTTTGGCCTAGCCACTTCATTCTCTCTGGAGCTATTAGTAATTGTCCTCCACTCTTCCCCAGTAGCAGCCTGGACACCTTCCGGTCTGGAGGACGTATCTTCTGGTGTCACAGCTTTTTGCCTTTTCATGCTGTCCGTGGGGTTCTCTCGGCCAGGATACTGGAGTGGTTGCCATTCCCTCCTCCAGTGGATCTTGTTTTGCCAGAACTCCTCATTGTGACCCACCCATCCTGGGTTGCCCTGCACAGTGTGGCTTATAGCTTCACTGAGTTATGCAAACTCCTTCTCCATGACAAGGCTGTGATCCTATAGAAATAGCTAAAAAACAGTACAAACAGAAATGATACAAATATTAGTGCTGTTAAAGCAGTGTTTGGAGGGAAGCATCGTATTAAATTTTTATATTAGAAAAAAAAGAAAGGTCTCAAGTCAGTGGTCTAAACCAGATGTCAGTAAACTTCAGCTTGTAGGTCAAATCTAGCTGATCACCTGTTCTTGTGTGGCTTGTGACCTAGAATGGATTTTATGTAATAAAGACTGAGAAAAAGTGAAGAGAATACTGACATTCTGTGATATGTGAAAATAACAGGAAACTCACATTTTGGTGACCATAAGGCTCTCCTGGAAGATGGCCATGCTTGTTTGTTTATGTATTGCCTATGGCTGCTTTCTTGCTATATCCATGGTATACAGTAATTATAACAGACTATATGGCCTGCAAAGCCTAAAATACTTATTTTCTGACATTTTGTAGAAAACATTTGCCAACCATGGCTATGGATGCTAAAGATTTTAAAACAGTTATATGGGTATATACTTTTCTTTTACCACTTTTATTTAACATTGAAATAATGGTCCCAGAAAGAGTAATAAGTCAAGAAAAACATAATAATTAAGCATAAAAATTAGGAAAAAAGAAGTAAAACTTATTTACATGTGTTAGGATTGTGTACATAGAAAATTGTGGAATCTGCAAAAAGCAATTTTAATAAGTGAATTTAGCAAAATCAGTATATAAAATAATTTTTGTTCTCTATATTAGCAGTGAATGATTTGTAAACTGAAATTAAAACTGTTATTTCTGATAGCATTAAAAACAAACAAACAGATACCTATGGATAAATCTAAGGATTTGTTCTCAAAACTGAAAGGTAGAAACATTGCTTTTGTTGTTGTTAGTCAGTCAGTCATGTCTGACTTTTGTGACCCCATGGACTGCAGCACGCCAGGCTTCCCTGTCCTTCCCCATCTCCTGGAGCTTGCTCAAACTCATGTCCATTGAGTTGCTGATACCATCCAACATTGCTAATATACATTAAAAAAAAAACTAGATAGGGATAGAACATATTCATGGATTGGAAGACTCAACATTACTAAGATGGAGTTCTCTCTATAAATAGATTCAGTTCAGTCCTCATTAACACCCTAATAAGCTATTTTAAAAGGTAATTTTGGTTTATTCGCTGGCTGTGCTGGGTTTTGTTGCTGCCTTCGCTTTTCTCTGAGTGCGGTGAGCAGCTGCTCTTCAGTTGCTGGGCTCAGGCTTCTCGTTGTGCTGGCTTCTCGTGTTGCTGAGCGCGGGCTGCAGATCTCAAGGACTCAGTAGTTGCGCTTCCTGGGCTTTAGAGGACAGGCTCAGTAATTGTGGCTCACAGGCTTAGTTGTGGGGTTTTCTCAGCCAGGGATCAAACCTGTATCTCTTACATTGGCAGGCAGATTCTTGAGCAGGGAAGCTGCAACACCCTAATCAGCTTTGTTTGAAGAATTAGATAAGATGATTGTACAAACTTATCAAGCTGTAAAGGACTAAGAATAACCAACATAAGTTGGAGGACTTTTGTTTCCTGATGTCAGGATTTTCCACAAAGCTACAGTAATCAAGACAGTGTTGGGTAGTTCCCTGATGGTCCAGTGGTTAGGACTCCATGCTGTCACTGCCAAGGGTACAGATTTAATCCCTGGTTGGGGAACTAAGATCCTGCAAGCTAAGGGGTGCAGCCAAAAAAAAAAGTGCAGTGTTGGCATAAAGTTAAACATATAGATCAGTCATGCATAATAGAAATCTCAGAAATAGACTCATACATTTTCCCACCAAAGTGCTAAGTCAGTACAATGGGGCGAAAAAAGACAAATGTGGCTCTAACTTGATATCTATATGGAAAACAAGGAACTACCACCTTAACTCATTCCATACAGAGAAACTGTCAATAATTTGCAAAGGATCATATATCTAAAATGAAAAAGCAAAAACGATACAACTTCTGTATTATCTCTTACTTCATAATAATTACCCAGTACTTCCTGGCTTAAAGCAACACATATTTATGTAACAATTACTCTGTGTCAGGAACACAGGAGGAGCTTAGCTAGGTAATTCCAGGACAGAGTCTCCCATAAGGTGGTAATCAAGATGTTAGCAAGACTGTTATCATCTGAAGACTTGACTGGGGCTTGAGAATCCCCTTCTAAGATGGTTTGTTTCTCACGGTTACTGACTAGAGGCCTCAGCTCTTACTGGCTATTGGTAGGACCCAGTTCTTCACCACTTGAACATATCCATAGGGCTGCTTGAGCACCCTCATGATATGGCAAGTGACTTCCCTCAGAGAGTGAGCACAGGGACGGAGTGGCATTGCCTTTTATGACAAACTCCTGGAAGTCACCATCACTTCCACCATGTTCTTACTCATTGCTCCAATCCACATTTAGAAAATTAAGGCTGGAAAATTAAGCCTCACCTCTTGAAGGGAAGAGTCTCAAAAATTTGTGGACCTATTTTTAAAATGTTATAGCTTCTAGAAAAAAGAAAAGGAAACCATCACTATGACCTTGAAGTATTTAAATATTTATTGAAAAGATCCTAAAAGAAAAAAGATATGTAAAAAAAAATGGATAAATTGGACGTCATCTAAATTAACACTTGAAATAATACCACTAAGAAAAAGAGTAGGTAAGCCCAGAGTATGGAAAAAATATTTCCAGCATATTTCATGTTTATCCATCAAAGGACTTTTTTCTAGGGTATGTAAAGAACCACAACAACCCATTAGTAAAATGAGGAAAAGAGGAATAATCCAGTAACGAAGACTTCCCCAAAGAGGGTACTAATGATCAATAAGCACTTTCAGAGGTAGTCAGTGTCACTTAAAGAGGGAAATAATGCACAGTAGATTCATAATAAGATACCATTTCATACCCTCTAAAATGGCTAACAGAAGAAAGCCTGAAGATGCTAAATATTGGGCGTGATGTGACATAACTAGAATTCATCCATTGCTGATGGGTGTGCAAAACAAAACAGCTACTTTGGAGAACCGTTTGGCGTTGTCTTTAACTTTTAAAATTTTTATTTATTTATTTGCTGTGATGAGTCTTAAATATAGCAGGTGGGATCTTTAGTTGTGGTGTGTGAACTCCTGGTTGTGGCTTGTGGGATCTCATTCCCTGACCAGGGATGGAACCCAGGCCCCCTGCATTGGTAGCTTGGAGTCTTAGCCACTGGATCACCAGGGAAAGTCCTGTTTGGCATTTTCTACTGAAGTTAAGTGCTTCCAGATGGTTCAGTGGTAAAGAATCTGCCTGCAGTGCAGGAGACGTGGGTTTGATCCCTGGGTTGGGAAGATCCCGTGGAGAAGGAAATGGCAACCCACTCCAGTATTCTTGCCTGGGAAATCCAATGGACAGAGGAGCCTGGCTGGCTACAGTCCATTGGGTCACAAAGGAGTCGGACATGCCTGAGCGATTAAATAGCAACCACTGAAGTTAAACATGTAGCCATCCTGTGCTTTGACAGTTCTGCCCCTTCATATTTAATGAAGGAAAATGAAAACAGATGTCTACAAAATTATGAATTCAAGAATGTTCATAGCAGTCTTATTCATAAATGCTACAAATTGGAAACAACTAAAATGTCTGTTTATAAGGAAATTCATTAATAACTTGTGGTGTATTCACAGTATCCAGCACCTGATATGCCCAGAAATACAGGTGAATCTCAAAACCATTGTGTTAAGTAAAAGAAGCTAGACATAAATGAACATGTACTGTTTTGTTTATATGAAGTTCAAGAAAAAAACAAGACTCTTCTGTAGTGATAGAAATCAGAAGATAATTATAGATTGGAAAGGGAAGGAAGTTGTGTAGAGAGGGACATGAAAGAACTTCCTGAGGTCCATAGGAACATTCTGTATTTTGTTTTGTGTGGTGGTTATATGGGTGTAGACAATTGTCAGTTGTCGTCAAACGGAACTCTTAAGACTTGTGCCTATTATTGAGTGTTTAATTATACTTCACATTTTAAAAATAGTAAACAAAAGTCTACAGGAAGAATGTTTAAGGCTGAGGGGATGGTGNTGGTTATATGGGTGTAGACAATTGTCAGTTGTCGTCAAACGGAACTCTTAAGACTTGTGCCTATTATTGAGTGTTTAATTATACTTCACATTTTAAAAATAGTAAACAAAAGTCTACAGGAAGAATGTTTAAGGCTGAGGGGATGGTGCTGAGATATGCTTTGGGGTATTTAAGGTCAAAGGAAGAAAGTGGTTCAGGTCAGGAAGATAACTCTGTCATCTGTGGTTTGTTTCATTTACTCTGTATATTTTAACTTGCTAAGCAACAGGTTTTTATGTATTTATTAAATTTTTTTGGCCGAGTCACATCTTGTGGGATCT
This sequence comes from Neotragus pygmaeus, assembly GCA_006410875.1. NCBI lineage: Eukaryota > Metazoa > Chordata > Mammalia > Artiodactyla > Bovidae > Neotragus > Neotragus pygmaeus. The sequence continues at coordinate 298,401 of SJYV01015684.1, read as the reverse complement.
TAGTTCCCTGACTAGGGATCCAACCCGTGCTCCCTGCAGTGGAAGCACAGAGTACTAACCGCTGGACCACCAGGGAATTCCCAGCAACAGGCTTTTAAATTTGAATATTTAATGTCTCCCCTTCATGGATCACAGCTTTGTCATGGTACAGGGGCTTGTGGAACTCGGTGATGCTATGAGCCATGCCATGCCGGACACTCCAGATGGACAGGTCATAGTGAAGCGTTCTGACCAAACATGGCGCACTGGAAGAGAACGGCAGCCCACTCGCCTGAAGGACCCCATGGACAGCATAGACTAGAGAGCCTCTTGATGAGGATGAAAGAGAGTGAAAAAATTCGACCATGGCATCTGATTAGGTCACTTCACAGCAAATAGATGGGGAAAAGTGGAAGCAGTGATAGATTTTATTTTCTTGGCCTCCAAAATCACTGTGGACAGTGACTGCAACCATGAAATTAAAAGACNTGTGCTGCGATTCATGGGGTCACAAAGAGTCGGACACGACTGAGTGACTGAACTGAACTGAACTGAACTGGCTTGAGAATTGTGTTGTGTTTTACAGTGTACCTCATTGCACAAAGCTTTTCTTGAAGTTGGTGAGCTACCTAGTGTCAATTGAACCCAATCTATGACCTAATACATCCTAACATGGGAGCCTTTAGATAGGTTTTAAGTGCAATACTCAATCCATGCCCACCACTTTTTGACTTTTAAGATTCCCATTGGTAGTAACCATTATATATATAAGAGAAAGTAAACATGTGCATATTAATATATCCAGGCAGTTAACAAGAGATGCTGCTGCATCCTGGCCAAGAGAAGGCCCTGGGTGCACCACCAACACCTCCCATCATGGAACCTTAGAATGCAGAGAAGATGGACTGGGGACTGAGAACTGGTGGCTCTACATTAGGGGGGAACTGGGAAATGCCACTAACAGTTCCCAGGTGGATCTTGGGACAAAATCAAAGGTTAAGAGTTTTCATTGATTAATTTGTGATCTGAAGTAAAAGTTAGAGACTTGGCTCCAATCAGAACTGTTTACCAGCTCAAGCTGACCTTCCCTGTATTGAAAAGTAGATTATATCAGAAACTCCATACAAAGAGTCTGGACCTCAGAAATGAGAAGAACTTATCTAGGGCCCTTAGAAATGGTGAGAAAGACAAAGAGCTCAAAAGGGTTTGTAGGTGTCACATCTGTGTTTAACCAAATCTGTTAAAAAAAATTCAAATAAGTAAATTTGAAGGTTTAATTGGCTTTATTCAACAATTCATGAATTGAGCAGCATCTCATCTAGGAAATAGAAGTTCCAAAGAGTAGCAGAAAAGGAAAGGTTTTTAAAGGCAGAAAGAGATTGGGATAAGAAGGTCATAAACAGAAGAAAGGATTATTTCAGGCAAGATTACTTCCTTTGGGTGAAGGCAGAGATCTATCAGGTGGATTGGTTCATTAATGCTGGCCAGGAAATTCCAGACTGTCTGGTTAAAGGTCTCATTCCTTCATGAGGTTACAGTTGCAATTAAATTGTCCTTGCAGACAAGGGGCTTAGCACAGTTAATTCCATTTTGAGTCCATTGTTTCTTTTTAAACCATATACAGGCATATCTTGTTTTACTGTACTTGGCTTGACCGTACTTTTCAGATATGGTGAAATTTTTTTGTTTTTGTTTGTTTTGTTTTACAAATTGGAGGTTTGTGGCAATTTTGCATTGTCAGATGATGGTTAGCATTTTTTTTTAAAGCAGTAATGTATTTTTAAAATTAAAGCATGTACTTTTAAAAGATATTATTTTATTATTTATTTTTAGATATTATTTTATTGCACTGTAGTANTTCAGCTGTGGATGTGTCTGGTGGTGAAAGTAAAGTCCGAAGCTGGAAAGAACAATATTGTATAGGAACCTGGAATGTTAGGTCCACAAATCAAGGTAAATTGGAAGTGGTCAAGCAGGAGATGGCAGGAGTGAATATCGACATTTTAGGAATCAGTGAACTAAAACGGACAGGAATGGGTGAATTTAATTCAGATAACCATTGTATCTACTAACGTGGGCAAGAATCCCTTGGAAGAAATGGAGTAGCCCTCATAGTCAACAAAAGATTGGACTATGCATTTTGGACATATGCATAGTCCAAAATGCAGTAGTTGTGTGCAATCTCAAAAATGACAGAATGATCTCAGTTTGTTTACAAGGCAAACCATTCAAAAATCACAATAATCCAATTCTGTGCACCAACCACTGATGCTGAAGAAGCTGAAGTTGACCAGTTCTGTGAAGACCAAAGACCTTCTAGAACTAATACCAAAAAAAAAAAGAGAGAGATGTCCTTTTCATCATAGGGGATTGGAATGCAAGAGTAGGAAGTCAAGAGATACCTGGAGTAACAGGCCAATCTGGCCCTGGAGCAGGGCAAAGGCTAACAGAGTTCTGTCAAGACATAACAAACACCCTCTTCTAATAACACAAGAGATGACTGATTGTACACATGGACATCACCAGGTGGTCAATACTGAAATCAGACTGATCATATTCTTTGCAGCTGAAGATGAAGAAACTCTATGACTGTGGTTCCGATCATGAGCTCCTTATTGCAAAATTCAGACTGAAATTGAAGAAAGCAGGGAAAACCACTAGGCCATTCAAGTATAACCTAAATCAAATCCCTGATATTATCATACAGTGGAGTGAAAAACAGATTCAAGGGATTAGATCCGATGGACAGAGTGCCTGAAGAACTATGGACAGAGGTTTGTAACACTGTACAAGAGGCAGTGAACAAAAGCATTTCAAAGAAAAAGAAATGCAAGAATGCAAAGAGGTATCTGAGGCGGCCTTACAAACTAACTGAGGAAAGAAGAGAGACAAAAGAGAGTGGAAAAAGGGAAAGATTTACCCAACTGACAGCAGAGTTCCAGAGAATTGCAAGGAGAGAGAAGAAGGCCTTCTCATGTGAATAGTGCAAAAAAATAGAGGAAAACAATAGAATGGGAAAGACCAGAGATCTCTTCAAAAAAACTGGCGATACCAAGAGAACATTTCATGCAAGGTAGGGCACGAAAAGGACAGAAACAGTAAGGACCTAAGAGAAGCAGATGAGATTAAGAAGAAGCAGCAAGAACACACAGAAGAACTTTACAAAAAAGGTCTTAATAACCCAGATAACCCTGATGATGTGATCACTCACCTAGAGTCAACCCTGGAGTGTGAGGTCAAGTGGGCCCTGGGAAGCATTACTACAAACAAAGCTAGTGGAGGTGATGGAATTCCAGCTGAAGTATTTAAAATATTAAATACATATATATATATATGCTGTACTGAGTCACTCAGTTATGTCAGACTCTGTGACACCATGGACTGTAGCCCACCAGCCTTCTCTGTCCATGGGGATTCTCCAGGCAGTACTGGAGAGGGTTGCCATGCCTTCCTCTAGCGAATCTTCCCAACTGAGGGATTGAACATAGGTCTCCCACATTGCAAGCAGATTCTTTGCCAGCTGAGCTACCAGAAGCCCTATACATATATAAAACTTGAGCTCCAAAATTCCCTGCTTCTTTCTCTTTACCAGTATCTTAAAAATAGCAGCCAACATCAAAGTTGTATCTGAGATGAATTTCTCCCCAGTTTTATTGAAACATAACTGGTATATAATATTGTATTGGTTTAAGGGGTACAGTATAAAGATTTTATATGTGTATATATTACAAAATGTCTACACTGTAAGTTTAGTTAATATCCATAACTCTGGATAGTTATAAATACTTTTCTTTCTTGTGATGAGAACTTTTAAGATTTCTCCATTTGTGATTTTTAAATATTTAATAAAGTATTGTTAACTATAGTCACCATCCTGTACATTACATCTCCAGAACTTATTTATCTTATAACTGGAAATCTGTACCTTTTAATTTATGTATTTATTTTTGTGAGAGCTACTCTCTAACTGCAGCAGGCGAGCTTCTCAGGATGGTGGCTTCCCTCGTGGCAGAGCACAGGCTCTAAAGCACGCGGGCTTTAGGAGTGTGGCCCCTGAGCTTAGTTACCCCAGAGCATATGGAATCTTTCTGGACCAAGAGTCAAACCCGTATCTGGTGCATTGGCAGGGGGATTCCCAAACACTGGATCACCAAGTAAGTCCGGAAGTTCCTACCTTTTGACCACCTTCACTTACTCCCCTCTGCCTCTGACAACCACCGATCTGTTCTCTTTTTCTTTGTCTTCAGTTTGCTTAGATTTAACATATGTGATATCACATAGCATTTGTCTTTCTCTGTCTGGTTTATTTCACTTAGCATACACCATTGAGGTCCATCCATGCTGTTGCAAATGGCAGGATTTCTTTATTTTTATGGTTGAATAATACTCCATTGTATATGCACAGACCACGTTTCCTGTATCCACTCAGCCAATGACGGAACACCTACACGGTCTTCATGTCGTGGCTATGGTAAAGAACACTAGAGTGAACACAGGGATGCAGGTAAGTCTTCAAGACCATGATTTCACTTAGAATATATTTCCAAAAGTAGAATTGCTGAATCATGCAGTAAATTATTTTTTATTTTTTTGAGGTAAATTTTGTAATCTAAAATTTACATTACAGGGTGGTAGAAACCATTTTCTGTACTACTTCTAGTCAGTAAAGAAAGTTATCAACTGAAAAATTAATACGACAGACCAAAAAAAATACATAAAAAACTTATTAAAAGGCTCAGTTTTCAAAGAAAAATCCTGATTAAAACCCAATATCTATCTAGTTCTTTACTCAGGCATTCCAGAAATGAAGTAGATAAAATTACCCAACAAAATAACATAAATTATATTAAAAACAAAATAACTGGAAAACAACTGAAAATTACCAGATAAAATTATAGAATTTAGTAAACAATGTATTCGATGTCCACATTGCAAAGCTAACTTAGAGTTTACCTAAACAAGAAACTCCTTAATTTTTCATTACTCAAAGAATATGTCTCAATCTCTATGATATATCTTTGAAAGGAATAAGGATCAATTTATCCTAGAGCACCAGGGTGCACATCAAGCTTTATGCAATGACTGATAATCACATTTTTTCTTTCAAATAAATATAAAATTCATGTGGACTGTCACCTTAAATGAGAAAGGCTTGAAAAGCACTTGTGTGCTGATCTCTATCAGAAATCACTTCATAAATATTGTTTCTCTTGAGTGTCCCTTCTGCTTTGAAAGTCTATTTCCCTAATGAAAGAAAAATAGTTTATTTCTTTATAATAATTTCATTTCATGTAAATTTATGAAGGCTGTATAAATCTTTGTTAGAACAAGCGTGAAGTGTGTTTGAGGAGCTGATGGTGACCAGGGGGAACAGAAGACAGGGGCAGCAGCCTCAGCAGAGAAGCAGAAGCGTCTCTAAACCACCCAGCACATTAACACCCATAACTAAACCACCCAGTACATTAACACAGTAACTAAAGCACCCAGTACATTATCACACATAACCAAACCACCCAGTACATTAACACAGATAATAACTAAACCACCCAGTACATTATCACACATAACTAAACCACCCAGTACATTAACACAGTAACTAAACCACCCAGTACATTAACACACATAACCAAACCACCCAGTACATTAACACAGATAATAACTAAACCACCCAGTACATTATCACACATAACTAAACCACTCAGTACATTAACACAGTAACTAAACCACCCAGTACATTAACACACATAACCAAACCACCCAGTACATTAACACAGATAATAACTAAACCATCCAGTACATTATCATACATAACTAAACCACCCAGTACATTAACACAGTAACTAAACCACCCAGTACATTAACACACATAACTAAACCACCCAGCACATTAACACAATAACTAAACCACCCAGTACATTAACACACAGTACATTAACACAAATAACTGAGGTCTCCACGTGACATTTTTCAAAAATATTTTTATATCCGAGAAAGTTGAAACAGAATTCAAATCTACTTTGAATTGTGTTTTTCTATTTTGAATTTTGATTAAAAACGTTTTCTGCAGAAAGAACAATGCTCAGTTTCTCTGCTTTAGTAAACTGTGTGATAAAATATGAAACTCACTACAGAGAAGCAAAGCAGGAAACTTAATACGTCACCTTCAGTCACATATTCGTTATGTGAAAGTAAACACCACCAATTCCAAGTGTATTCCAAGCTTTTAAGAAAAGTGGCCAAGTGAAGGGATAAGAGAGTATAAAAAATGACACTGCTTCTATGCTGTGGGTCTACATCTAGATTTTTCACTCTGTATACCAAATGAGACAAACTGAGACTTTCATCCGGTTTGCCAGAATGGCTCTCATGAGTACTAACATTCTTAGGTTAATATTTTCATAAACTTTTTCCTCATTTCTTCCAAGAGTCTTAAATAACATTAAAAAAAAAAACTATATAACATGACGCAGCTGCTTCAGAAAAAACAGTTTGGCAGTTTATCAAAACGTTAAACACAGAGCCGCCATATAACCTAGCTATTCCATCTCGGGTATATACCAAGAATTGAAAACATGCACAGACAAAAACTTGTACACAAACGTTCAACACAGCATCATTTCTATCAGTCACAAAGCGGAAACAACCCAAACATCCATCAACTGATGAACAGATAAACCAAATGTGGTATATCCTTACAGTGGAATTATTCAGCCCAGAATAGCTACAAAGTACTGATATGGATGAAGCACAAACTGGAATCAAGATTGCAGGGAGAAATATCAATAACCTCAGATATGCAGATGACACCATCCTTATGGCAGAAAGCTAAGAAGAACTGAAGAGCCTCTTGATGAAAGTGAAAGAGGAGAGTGAAAAAGTTGGCTTAAAACTCAACATTCAAAAAATAAGATCGAGGCATCTGGTCCCATCACTTCATGGCAAATAGATGGGGAAACGATGGAAACAGTGACAGACTTTATTTTTTTTGGACTCTGAAATCACTCCAGATGGTGATTGCAGCCATGAAATTAAAAGACGCTTACTCCTTGGAAGAAAAGCTATCACCAACCTAGACAGCATATGAAAAAGCAGAGACATTACTTTGCCAGTAAAAGTCCATCTAGTCAAAGCTATGTTTTTTCCAACAGTCATGTATGGATGTGAGAGTTGGACCACAAAGACAGCTGAGCACCAAAGAACTGATGCTTTTGAACTCTGGTGTTGGAGAAGACTCTTGAGAGTCACTTGGACTGCAAGGAGATCCAGTCAGTCAGTCCTAGAGGAAATCAGTCCTGAATATTCATTGGAAGGACTGATGTTGAAGCTCCAATACTTTGGACACCTGATGTGAAGAACTGACTCACTGGAAAAGACACTGAAGGCAGGAGGAGAAGGGGACAACAGAGAATAAGACGGTAGGATGATATCACTGACTCGATGGACATGCGTTTGAACAAGCTCTGGGAGTTGGTGATGGATAGGGAGGCCTGGTGTGCTGCAGTCCATGGGGTCGCAAAGAGTCAGACACAACTGAGCGACTGAACTGAACTGACTTCATATGATTCAGTTGCAGTGTTCAGGCTTGGATTCTGGCTCCACAATTGTGCAAAGTCCAGAGAAAGCTGTGTGGTATACTGGGTAAGATCTTAGGCTCTGCACTTTGATGTCCTGCATTCCAGTCTTGGCTCCAATACCTGCAAGCTGTGCGACCTGGGGCAAGTTCCTTTCACTCCTATAAACCTGTTTTCTGAGGGGGCAATGGGATAAGAAGGAAAATCAATTAGATTATTGCAAATAATCCAAATGCTCATTCGAACAAGGGCAGGAGCAGAAGGTGGAGAAAGGTAGTCAAGTTCTGAATGAATTTTAAAGGTAGGACTGAAAGGATTTGATGACACATTGAAAGAATGAGAAAAAGAGAGCAGGCAGTGAGAACACCGAAGTTTTTGACTTGAGGAACTGGGAGAGCGGAGTTGGNAGAAAGGTAGTCAAGTTCTGAATGACTTTTAAAGGTAGGACTGAAAGGATTTGATGACACATTGAAAGAATGAGAAAAAGAGAGCAGGCAGTGAGAACACCGAAGTTTTTGACTTGAGGAACTGGGAGAGCGGAGTTGGCATTTGCTGAGATGAATAGACATTTTACAAAGGAATGTCAGGGCTGAAGTTGCAAAGTATTTTTGTTGTGTTATTTCTTGATTTTGTTGGGTTTTTCATCTCTTTTAGGTGGTGGGTGGAGTTGAGAACAAGTGCAGGTTTTGTCAGGCAGACCCCTGGGACACATGTTGTGCTTGAGGCCTTTGTTACTGATCATTACAGTTCAGTCCTTTTGCTATTACATGATGCAGGGGACAAGGGAATGAAGTGTGATATTTTAGATTTCGTCCTTTGACTTTGCTTAGAAAGAGTGATTCTTGGATAAGTTGACATCTTGCTGTCTGAGATGTTTTCTAGGAAGAGTGGATCCAAAAGGTATTATTATACCATTGTCTTCAGACTCATTTCCCAGAAACTGAAGCTAGATTCTTTAGTTCTCAAACAAGTTAATTCTGTTTTCGACTTCATGTAATTCTTATCTCTGTCTTGTGATTCTTAAATGCATATTATACTTTTTAGATACAATTCAACCTTATTTCTATTAGTATTTTATTTTTAAAACCTTTTTTTGGGGGAGGTGAGGGTGGGTTGGTTTTCTTTTTTTTGCTGCCCAATGAGGCATGTGAATTCAGGATCTTAGTTCATCAGCCAGGGATTCAACCTGTTCTCCCTGCAATTAAAGCTCAGAATCGTAACCACTGGACCACTGGGGAATTCCTTCCTTAAAAACTTTTTACAGGAAAACAGAACAGAGTGTTTGTATTTCTTAAGTCCTTCCTAACTATTATTTTAATGTTTTTGATAAAATGTATTAGCAGGCACACTCTTCACTAATAGGACATTTATTTATGTGTTTCTTAACTAGAACAGTATGTAATTTATTTCTAAACTGAGACATTTTTAAGAGTGAGGAGGAAAACTGACGGAATAGGACTCCAGGGTAGCTGTGCTTAAACTAAGACTGTGCTGGGCAGATCAGCATGTCTGGTTACCCTGTTCTTAAGGCAGAAAAACAGCTAGAATAAGGGTCATTTTCTGTTTATATACTTACTGGGAGGAGGCAAATGCCTGGAATAGGGGCGGAGAGGGAGAAATTCCCACTGCATTGCAAGCCCGTCTAAGAGGCTCACTGTGTTGCGCTAATCTTAGGGTATCTCAGGTGGTGATAAGAGCGTAATTACAAATCTCTCACTTGAAAAACCAAAGGCTATTGCAAAGGAAATGAGAGCTTATGCAGAAAGGTTTAAGAAATCAATTGTCTGCTTAAAGATGTGTTTTAGTAGTTATTATTTTAGATACAAGAATGAGTAATAGCTTTTTAAAAAAACAAATGTTTATTACTTACTTTTGGTTGTTCTGGGTCTTCGTTGCTGCGTGGACTCTCCGGTTGCAGTGAGTGGAGGCTACTCTCTAGCTGTGGTGTAAGGGCTCCTTATTGCGGTGGCTTCTCTTGCTGCAGAGCATGGGCTCCAGGGCACACGGGCTTCAACAGTTGCTGCACGTGGGCTCAGAAGTTACAGCTTCGAGGCTCTAGCGTGGAGGCACCATAGTTGTGGCACATGGGCTTAGCTGCTCAGAGGTTTCTTCCCAGGTGAGGGGTCCAATCTGTGTCTCCTGCACTGGCAGGTGAATTCTGTACCACTGAGCCACCAGGGAAGCCCCAAGAATGAGTATTTGCTTTAAACTTCAATTGATTTTGTTTTTGAGGGACAAATAGTATATATTACAACCTTTCATAGGTGACATGAAATGTGGTGACTTTCATTTTAAGTAGGAAACTCAGATACTAGCATTTAGTAATTATTGGTTATTTGTAATAGTAAAGACCCCTTCACATCATGCAAAGAGTTGACTCATTGGAAAAGACTCTGATGCTGGGAGGGATTGGGGGCAGGAAGAAAAGGGGACAACAGAGGATGAGATGGCTGGATGGCATCACCAACTTGATGGATGTGAATCTGAGTGAACTCTGGGAGTTGGTGATGGACAGGGAGGCCTGGCGTGCTGCAATTCATGGGGTCTCAAAGAGTCAGACACGACTGAGTGACTGAACTGAACTGAACTTCATCGATTGCAGCCTTGTCCTGGTGAAGAAGGGGCTTGCATAACTCAATGAAGCTATGAGCCATGCTATGCAGGGCCACCCAAGATGGATGGATCATAGTGAAGAGTTCTGACAGTGTGGTCCACTGGAGGAGGGAATGGCAAACCACTCCAGTATTCTTGCTGTGGGAACCCCATGAACAGGATGAAAAGGCAAGAAGATACGGAAATGGAAGATGAGCCACCCAGGTTGGAAGGTGTCCAGTATGGTACTGGTGAAGAGTGAGGGCAATTACTAATAGCTCCAGAAAGAATGAAGTGGCTGGGCCAAAGTGAAAGTGACACTCAGTTGTGGATGTATCTGGTGGTGAAAGTGAAGTCTGATGCTGAAAAGAACAATATTGCATAAGAACCTCAAGTGTCAGGTCCATGAATCAAGGTAAATTGGATGAGTTCAAGTAGGAGATGGCAAGAGTGAACATTGACATCTTAGAAATTAGTGAACTGAAATGGCTGGGAATGGGCAAATTTAATGCAGGTGACCATTATATCTACTACTGTGGGCAAGAATCCCTTAGAAGAAATGGAGTAGCCCTCATAGTCAACAAAAGAATCCAAAATGCGATCTCAAAAATGACAGAATGATCTCAGTTTGTTTCCAAGGCAAACCATTCAACATCACAGTAATCCAAGACTATGCCCCAGCCACTGATGTTGAAGCAGCCAAAGTTGACCAGTTCTACGAAGACCTAAAAGATCTTCTAGAACCAATACCAAAAAAAAAAAAAAAAAAGTCTTTTTCATTATAGGTGATTGGAATGCAAAAGTAGGAAGTCCAGAGATACCTGGAGTAACAGGCAAGTTTGGCATTAGAGCATGAAATGAAGCTGGGCAAAGGCTGACAGAGTTTTGTCAAGAGAACACACTGGACATAGCAAACACGCTTTTCCAACAACACAAGAGGCAACTCTATAGTTTGTCAATACTGAAATCAGATTGATTATATTCTTTGCAGCCAAAGATGGAGAAGTCAGCAAAAACAAGACTGGGAGCTGACTGTGGCTCAGGTCATGAGCTCCTTATTGCAAAATTCAGGCTGAAATCAAAGAAAGTAGGGAAAAACACTAGACTATTCAGGTATGACCTAAATCAAATCCCTTATGATTATACAGTGGAAGTGACAAATAGATTCAAGGGAATAGATCTGATAGACAGAGAGCCTGAAGAACTATGGACAGAGGTTCATAACATTGTACAGGAGGCAGTGACCAAAACCATCCCAAAGAAAAAGAAATGCAAGAAGGGAAAGTTGTTGTCTGAGGAGGCTTTACAAATAGCTGAGCAAAGAAGAGAAGCAAACAGCAAGGGAGAAAAGGAAAGATATACCCAACTGAATGCAGAGTTCCAGAGAATAGCAAGGAGAGATAAGAAAGCCTTCCTCAGTGATCAATGCAAACAAATAGAAGAAAACAATAGAATGGGAAAGTCTAGAGATCTCTTCAAGAAAATTAGAGATACCAAGGGAACATTTCATGCAAAATAGAA
>SJYV01015684.1:212751-282573 GCA_006410875.1 Neotragus pygmaeus | reverse complement strand
GACTGCAAGGAGATCCAACCAGTCCATTCTGAAGGAGATCAACCCTGGGTGTTCTTTGGAAGGAATGATGCTGAAGCTGAAACTCCAGTACTTTGGCCACCTCATGCGAAGAGTTGACTTATTGGAAAAGACTCTGATGCTGGGAGGGATTGGGGGCAGGAGGAGAAGGGGACGACTGAGGATGAGATGGCTGGATGGCATCATGAACTCGATGGACGTGAGTCTGAATGAACTCTGAGAGATGGTAATGAACAGGGAGGCCTGGCATGCTGCAATTCATGGGGTTGCAAAGAGTCGGACTGAGCGACTGAACTGAACTGAACTTGTATGGATGTGCCATAATTTATTTGTCAAAACTCAGTCAATGAGCGTTTTCCTTGCTTTTCTAACATGTTACGTGGTGCTGCTGTGAACATCCCTATAGCTAAATCTGTTAAGAGTGGGCACGATATTTTCCCCTTCAGGTTAAATCCCTCTAAGTGATGCCGAACAGGGCCCTGTAGGACTCCTGGGCACAGAGGTCTTTTTNCTTTTCTAACATGTTACGTGGTGCTGCTGTGAACATCCCTATAGCTAAATCTGTTAAGAGTGGGCACGATATTTTCCCCTTCAGGTTAAATCCCTCTAAGTGATGCCGAACAGGGCCCTGTAGGACTCCTGGGCACAGAGGTCTTTTTGTCCCCTGTTTCTTAGAGCGTTTCCCAGGTGGCACTAGTGGTAAAGAATCTGCCAGCGGGCAGGAGACCAGGTTCTATTCCTGGGTTGGGAAGATCCCCTAGAGAAGGGACTGGCAACCCACTCCAGTATTCTTGCCTGGAGAATCCCATGGACAGAAGAGTCTGGTGGACTATGATACAGTCCATGGGATCTCAAAGAGTCAGACACGACTGAGTGAATAACACTTTCAGTTTTCTTATGGACAAAATTCCACCCTCCATGACCTACTCTCAGTTCCAAATGGCTGAACAGTTGCTCATCAAAGGAAGAACAGCAGTGAAACCAAGATTAAGATTGATTAGGAGGCCAGGTCACTGAAGACCCTGCACAGGCTGTAATCTTGTCAGCAGCCCCACCCTTTGGAAACTTTGCAGAAGACTAGACTGTCACTACCTGACTGCATAAGCTTTCCATGCTCACCAGGGAGAGGGGGTGCGGTTCCGGAGGCACCCCGCCTACTGCGTTGCCCCGTTGCCTGGCAAAGTAACAAAGCCACTCCTTCCTTCTCCTCGGTAACTGTCTCCGTCTTTCTGTTTGGCAGTGGTGCACAGAGAGCTGAGATTTTGGCAACGGAAGTATAATTATGGGGTTAAAGGGGTTCAGAATTTTAAGACTATCAACATACATTGCCATATTCCCCTCCAGAAAAGATTTTTATCAGTATACCCTGGCTATACCCTTGTACCTTTTTCATGAATGTTTGCTTGTTTGATAGCTAGAAATGTTTTCTGATTAATTTATAATTTTTTATTTAATTTTACTACAAGAACGAATGTTTTCTTTGTTTTTAACCATGGCTTTTTTCTGTGATATAAACCTGGTGATCTTCTTAACCCATTTTTCTATTTCTTTGTGTGTCTGTTCTTTCATACTTCTCATATATTAAGGATTTTAATGCAAATATAATTTAAAATTCACTATTTTTTTCAGTTTAGAAATAATTAAGGAAATGCAAATGAAACACCAGTGAAGTACCTTTGTGCCCTCGCTACTACTTTCACTAGTAAAATTACTTTTTAATGTGTTTACAAATTTGTGGTGAGACGGAACTTGTGGCCATTGTTTGGGGCTTTATAAACTGTCCAGTTCTTTTGCACACAGTGAGATAATATTAAGAACTATAACAATGTATGTCATCTTTGACCCAATAATTGCATAGCTGGGCATTTATCGGGCTTCCCTGGTGGCGCAGATGTTAAAGTGTCTGCCTGCAATGCGGGAGACCTGGGTTCGATCCCTGGGTCGGGAAGATCCCCTGGAGAAGGAAATGGCAACCCACTCCTTGAAAAGTAATTGAAAATAATTGAAAAATAATTAAATTTCTCAAATTATTTATTGCGGAAATGGCTGTAATAGTGATGTTAGAAACAAATGAGTGAAGTAGAGAGTAATGGTGAACTAAATTAGATTCATCATGAACATTAAGCTAGCATTAAAAATGATTAGGAAGTTGTAGGTTGACATGAAAGAGAGTAGCCTTACAGGGATTAAAGCAGAATATACAGTTATATCCATTTTATGGTTACAACTGTGTAAAAACACACATCGAAAGCCAAGCCCTAAAATACAGTGGTCTGGTTTTTCCATGTCACTAAGCATGTCTGTATCGAGTTTCCAGNTGTAGGTTGACATGAAAGAGAGTAGCCTTACAGGGATTAAAGTAGAATATACAGTTATATCCATTTTATGGTTACAACTGTGTAAAAACACACATCGAAAGCCAAGCCCTAAAATACAGTGGTCTGGTTTTTCCATGTCACTAAGCATGTCTGCATTGAGTTTCCAGTGTTTAGTTTGTTGAATAAGTACTCTTGTGCCCATCTCACAGCAATAATGTAAGAAAGGGATTGATGTTCTCATTTGATAGATAAGGAAGCAGTTATCACTGGACATATAAAGAAACGTATTTATTTGTTAGGGATGTTTTCAACTGTATACAGAAATATAAAGAATATATCATGTAGCTTCAACCATTTCAAGTTGCAGAGCATGGTTTTAACCCAAATCTGTCTTACTGTAAAAACTATGCTTTTAATTATTACAGTCCTGTGCTACTTCTTCATTTTGTCATTTGATACTTTTGAGTAGCTTTATGACGCTTGTATTTTTGGTAAAATGGACATGGAAAGGCATGGTAAAGGTGAGTTTATAAGTTGATGGTAAGATGGAGAAAACACTCCCTTTTAACTGCTTATATTTTGTAACAAGCATTTCCAGCTTTAGTGTTCTACAAAGACAAACTTACTGATATGGGTCATCCTGTTTTATAAATCTTTGACCCATTCATTAGACTCTGACCACTCTAAAGATAAAGGACTATGGTTGCCTTAGTCTTTCCGGCTGAAATGGCCTTCTGCCGATTGAGAAATTGTGTAATTATTAACTATGGTAATGGACATGTACTTGCAGGTTTCATCTGGTATCTTAATGAGCTTTAACCCTCGGAGTCCACCCAAGCATTATCCAAGAGCCATTGAAACGCATCAGCGTTCACGACTTAACTCTTCGGTCCATGTGTATTTGCTCGGATAGATATTTCGTTTCCCTCTACCCTCACTACACGCTGTTCACAGACTCCAACGCCTATAAATCAGAGGAGTTAGTAGCTACAGCCTTAGCTGTAAAGACTTATTTCTTTGAAAAAAAAATTACTCTTTTGCATTAACAGGACCATACTTTCCAGTCAGTGTTTTGTTTTTTGTTTTTTTTTGGATGGGGGAAGTAGGGGTCCCACACATACAGGGGTATATATTTAGACAAATAATTGAAGGCATACTCAATAATTGTTATGTAGAAATAGCCTTGTGTTTTATAGAGTTTTAATCTGCTTTGGACCTGTTTTGTATGAGAGGTCTCGTCTGAACTCTCAGGACTGCTTTCTGGCACCCCTATGTGCTTCAGTGACTTCCGCTGCCTAGAGGGCAAGGAGAGCTCTGAATCCCGGCATCTGCAGCCTCTGGGCTCATAACCTTCAGCCCTACCAAACTTGAATCCATGGACTGTGCAATCTGGTCTGGATATAGAGTCATTTAGTTAGATTTTCCCTTCAAGAAAGAGACTAAATAGAACATTGCATACTTTGTTTAAATTGAAGTATAGTTGATGTACAGTCTATATGTTTCATGTATATAACATAGCAATTCATAATTTTTGAAGGTTATATTCCATTTATAGTCACTAAAAAGTACTGGCTATATTCCCTGTGGCTTATTTATTTTATCTTATACTGTTATCTTGCCCTCTGCCTTCCTATTCGCTACTGGTAACCACTAGTTTGTATCTGTTGAGTCTGTTTCTTTTTTGTTACATTCGTTAGTATGTCATATAATATTTGTCTTTCTTTGACTTCACTTAGCATAATATCCTCCAGGTCCATCATGTTGTTTAAAATAGCAAACTTTTTTTAAAAATAGCTGAGTAGTATCCTATTGCATATATAATATATACCAAATATTCTTTATACATTCATGTGTTGATGGACACTAAGGTTGCTTCCATATCTTGGCTATAGTAAATAATGCTGCTTTGAGCATTGGGGTGCAGGTATCTTTTTGAATTATTTTTTGTTTTTTAGGTATATATCCAGGAGTGGAGTTGCTGGGTCGTGTGGTAGTTCTCTTTTTAGGTTTCTGAGAAACCTCCATAACAACGTTGCTTTTTTTTCAATCATCTGCTGTGCTAGTATCATGATACTAGAAATATAAGTCTGATGTTACGGAGAATGGTTGGTTCAATATAGACGAGTAAAGCATGATTGGATATTTAGTAGTAAAAAAATGCAGTTGGCTGGAATTCTGCAGTGTCGTAGGGAATGAAAAGATGAGATGGCCCAAGGAGAACGAGAAAGAAAAATCAAAGAGGCAGAGGAATTATTTAGGAAAGAGTAGTGTTCTGAACATTAAGGAAAGACTTTCACAATTGGAGTGGTGAAGTACTGTGAATACTTCAGTACTGTGGATACTAACTGACAATTTGTACTTCACTGTTGTCTTAACAGAGATAGGAAATAGAAGTCAGATTGCAGGACATTTAGGAGGACATGTTAAGTGAGGGCCTAGAAGCAGTGAGTGCCTTGCGCCCTGTAAACGTTTTGGAGATCACGTATAGCCAGTCTGTCCCGTGAATAACACAGCTGAGGGTGCTTTACTGGCCCCTATTTTGGGGTGGGGAGGAGGGATGTCTTGGGACTATATTGTACTACTTTTTTATGAATATTATTTAAATATGGTTTCAAGATTTTGTCACTAACCATAGTCCAGTGAGCCTGTGAAGATGTAGGTAATGGACAGTCCTCCTTGAGCTGAGCTGCCCCAGGCTGCTCCTTCTCAGGGACACCCTGCCTGTATTTCTGTGATAGTTCAGTATCTCTATTTTACAATTGTCAATTTAGCTCTCCCATTAAAATATAAGCTCCTTAAAGCTCTTTGTTATTGTTGAATTCCCAGTACTTAGCATGATGCCTGACGCCTACTACTATTTATTAAGTGAATAAATGAATAGATCAATAGTTTTCTGTGTGTGTGTTTTTTTTTTAAGCAGAAAAGTATTCTAATTTGATGATCTCACAGAATCAAAAAAGTAGAATGTTTCAGGAAAGAGGAATTGATAATCAATTTCAAATGGCAGTAAGATGAGGGTTAAAAACTGATCTTTGGATTTGGCTATTAGGGGTCATTGGTTTCCATAGTAAAAAGTGTTATACAAAATGATTGACGTAAGAGCCATATTTAAGTGGATTGAAGAATAAATGGGAAGTGAGAACAAAGAAACAATATGGAAGCTTATTTTTTTATTTTTTAATTTATTTATTCTTAATGGAAGGATAATTACTTTACAGAAATTGTTTTCTGTCAAACCTCAACATGAATCAACCATAGGTATAATTAGTTGAAGCTAACGGGAAGAAACTGTTGGAGAAAAACCCAAAGATTCGAGAGGGAAAGTTCGTTAGCATAGTAATTTACTGTTTTGATTTGAAGATATCTAAATGTTTCTACACAGAATTATACAAAAAGATCTTTACAACCCAGATAATCACAATGGTATAATCACTCACCTAGAGCCAGACATCCTGGAATGTGAAGTCAAGTGGGCCTTAGGAAGCATCACTATGAACAAAGCTAGTGGAGGTGATGGAATTCCAGTTGAGCTCTTTCAAATCCTAAAAGATGATGCTGTGAGAGTGCTGCACTCAGTATGTCAGCAGATTTGGAAGACTCAGCAGTGACCACAGGACTGGAAAGGGCTGTTTTCATTCCAATCCCCGAGAAAGGCAATGCCAAAGAATGCTTACACTACCACACAATTGCACTCATCTCACACACTAGCAAAGTAACACTCAAGATTCTCCAAGCCAGACTTCAATAGTACCCAAACCATGAACTTCCAGATGTTCAAGCTGGATTTAGAAAAGGCAGAGGAACCAGAGATCAGATTGCCAACATCCACTGGATCATTGAAAAAGGAAGAGAGTTCCAGAAAAACATCTACTTCTGCTTTATTGACTGTGCTAAAGCCTTTGACTGTGTGGATCACAACAAACTGGAANGTGATGGACAGGGAGGCCTGGCATGCTGCAGTCCATGGGGTTACAAAGAGTTGGACATGACTGAGCAACTGAACTAAACTGAACTGAAGTATTTCTGCCTACGTTTCTGGATAATATATTCCTCCCTCTTCCACTTGGTGTTGATGTCAGTACATCTTTTGAGAGTCTTTTTTGCTGTGCTATTTGGAGCCCCCTAGTGGCCAATTTATTAGTGATATATAAATTTTAAAGAAGTGTAAGTCGCTCAGCCATGTTTGATTCTTTGGGACCGGTAGCCTGCCAGTCTCCTCTGTCCATGGGATTTTCTGGGCAAGAATACAGGAGTGGATTGCCATTTCCTTCTCGAGGGGATCCTCCCAATCCAAGGATTGAACCCAGGTCTCCCATGTTACAGCAGGTTCTTTAATTTCTGAACCACCAGGGAAGCCCAATATATAAATTAGATCTAATCTAATCTATCTAATCTAAACCATCAATTAGATCTAATATGTCAATTATTTTTTCTGCAGATTGTTTCTCTGAGGATTAGATGAGGTCGGTATATGTGGTTATAGTACTTAATGATACGTAGCCCTCTTTGTTTTGTTATGGGTCAACACACCTAAACTTACTATAATTTTGTTTCCTTAGTAATAACTCACTAGTATAAGACTGTTTGAAAATAGCAGTGTATCTTTGTTTTAACTGGTAATAAGGTAAAAGTTGCCATCATTGTCGTCAACTCTCTTTCAGCAATATTAGATTTAGGTCCATTGTTGTATTGGAACATCATGTCCAGTTTGGAGGTTGTGAAAGAAAAGCCTGAATTACCAAACAAAAAAAGATCTATTATAAAAATAATAACCATTCATCATTCATCACAATAAAACTTTTAAAATATAGACATCTTTGAAAAATCATCTTTAGTCTTGCTTCTCAGTTTTTCTTTCTAGGGTTTTTTTAAGTTTATAAAATATTTCTGAACAAAATAAGGAATATATTTACCTGGTTAGAAAAATCAGCCTGGTTGGTACAGTTGATGCCCTTTCTGTGTACTTTACCTATCACATCCCCATTCCTCCTTCCTGAAGGTAACCACAACCCTGGATTTTGTGTTTTAATCTGAGACATATTTTAAAATTCAACATGTTGATATCATAAGTTGTCTATTCTTCAGATTCTTTCTTTCATTTAAAATTATGTTTGTAAGATGTATCCATGTTGATATGTAACTTATGTTCATTTATTTTTCTGCCATATAGCAGTCATTCTGTGAATATCCCGACTTATCTCCTCTTCATGGATTTTTAGGTTCTAAAGTTTTTTTTATAAAGTCCCCCTGATCATTCTTGCACACGTATTCTTGTGTGGATACGTGCAAGCGTTCTCCAGAGCAGAAACTTCGAAGTGGCATTATTTGGTTGTGAGGTATGAGCGTCTTCACCTTCACCAGATTGGCAGAGCTGTGTAAGAGTTCTCCAACCTTGGGTATGATTAGACTGATTAACTCTTTTCCAGGTTTGAAAAAATATTTCTTAAAAACAACAACAAAAAAGAAAGCTTGTATTATAGGATATTTAAAAGATGCACAAAGTAGAGTGAGTAGAGAAGTGTTCCATCAACCTGCCTGGACATACGGCCCATCTTGTTTAATCTGTAACCTTGTCCCCTCTCTCCTCCTGGTGTTCTATGGAAATTAGGAAATGTCACACCATTTTACATGCAAACAGTCATTTTGCATCTTTGGCACATAGCCTTTCATATATAGCCTCAGTAATATGATCCCACTAAAAAAATCCCAGTGATCCCTTAATGTTATAAAATACCAAAGTTTCAGTTTTTCCAGTTGCCTTATATTGTTACACTTGTGTCTTCAAATCAAAATCTAAATAAGGTCCACACTTTGTAACTGGTTTCAATCTACAGATTCCCTCTGCTGTCCCTCATAACATCTACCTGGTTATATTAGTAGTCATTAATGGCTATTGCCTAGAAAATCCACTAACTCATTAGGAGTTGTGAGATGGTACTAGTCTATCATTCTTTTGGTTGTTGTTTATTAGGAGAATATCACTGTAAAGAGAGATTTCCTCTCATCATATATTTGGCCATCTTGAGATTCTCTTAGTAAAGAAAAACAGGGCAAAATGTTTTCCTTTTATTCACCAACTTTTGAAACAGTCACAGTATCCTCTGAAGGTGATCATTGAGTGAGTTTGTTTTAGTTATTTGTATGAGTTCATGGATATAAGCATGTCACATTTGTTCCAACCCATCTTGGTGGTCATCCTGACTATGTTCAGATTGCCTAGTTTTGGCAGTGGGAGCCTCTTGAAGTTGGCTCCTCAGTTCTTTTGACAGAGTCCTGCTAGTCTTCGATTGTTCTCTTGTATGATGAAATGTTTCAGGTTCATCTTGTATATTTCCTGCTCCAAATCTAGAATCAGCCATTTCTCTAGGGAGACTTGGTGTTGCAGCCACTTTCTTCCTATCACATACCAAAATTCCAGTCTCTTAGAAGGAGAGGAAGTGTTTATTAGATAGTTTAGGCACAGCGAGCCATTCTTATCAAGGAATAGTGGGACCCTCCTGAAATCAAAATGCACCAATACCTGCCAAGGGCCCACGTTACAAGCAGGGCTTCTTAAGGATGGTAGTCTCAGGCTTGACATGTTAACTCTCTTCCGCACAGGTGCCTGTTAGGGAGACCACATCCTCCTGATTCTGATCCCACCTCGCCCTTCCTCACCATACGCTCCTGCTCATCTCCTGCGCTAGCTTCTCCTCGTCTCAGCTTCTTGCTCAGGAGCCCAGTACTTGTATCTCAAGTAGAATATTGATAAGAATGTTGCATGAGGAGTCAGGAATTCAGGAGAGAGACTGATGGAGATAAACATCTGGTGGTCATTCGTGATGGAGATGTACATCTGGTGGTCATTAGTCAGTATAGCAGATGTACATCTGGTGGTCATTAGTCATTGTAACAGATATACATCTGGAAGCTGTTAGTGATGGAGGCATACATCTGCTAGTTACTAGAAGGTATTCAGATCCTGAGATTGAATGACAATTACCTAGGGAGTGAGTCCAGAGAGAGACGAGAAGCTGAGGAGATGAGGAGGAGGAGGCAGCAAAGGGAACTGAGAATGAGCGTATGGTGAGATGTGTGAGCTGGGATGAGAATCAGGAGGCTGCAGTATTCCTAAAGCCAGATGAAAGGAAGAAAGGGATGATCAATGCTGACAGTCTAAGCTGAAAATGGGGAGTTGACTGATTCCAATATGGAGGTTATTGGAGACCTTGAAATATGTTGTTTCAGTAGAGTCTTTTGGACCAATGCTTGATAGGAGTGGATTTAAGAGAAAATGGGGTAAGAGGGAATATAGACAGTTCTTTCAAGGAATTTTGCTGTAGAGGGGAGCAGAAAAGCGGTACAATAAGTGGAGGAGTAGAGAAGCTGAGGGTTAGCAGCATGAGGAGTAGTCACACCATGTTTGTATGTTGATGGAGATGCTCCAGTAAAGAAAGAAAAATCAAGATGTAGGAGAGAAACGGAGAATGAGTTGAAGCCTGGGTAAGAAAGAGGTTATAAGATCTAATGTCTAAGTGAGGAAGAGATGTTTATTCATAGTAATAAAGTGGGCAAAGTATATGGGTACGATCGAGGTCGTAGGTATGTTGCTGACAACTTGTAACAACTTGTAAATGATCATCAGCTGCACAAGGATAGGGGAGGAGATGCTGAACTTTAAANTTTGTGTTTTAATCTGAGACATATTTTAAAATTCAACATGTTGATATCATAAGTTGTCTATTCTTCAGATTCTTTCTTTCATTTAAAATTATGTTTGTAAGATGTATCCATGTTGATATGTAACTTATGTTCATTTATTTTTCTGCCATATAGCAGTCATTCTGTGAATATCCCGACTTATCTCCTCTTCATGGATTTTTAGGTTCTAAAGTTTTTTTTATAAAGTCCCCCTGATCATTCTTGCACACGTATTCTTGTGTGGATACGTGCAAGCGTTCTCCAGAGCAGAAACTTCGAAGTGGCATTATTTGGTTGTGAGGTATGAGCGTCTTCACCTTCACCAGATTGGCAGAGCTGTGTAAGAGTTCTCCAACCTTGGGTATGATTAGACTGATTAACTCTTTTCCAGGTTTGAAAAAATATTTCTTAAAAACAACAACAAAAAAGAAAGCTTGTATTATAGGATATTTAAAAGATGCACAAAGTAGAGTGAGTAGAGAAGTGTTCCATCAACCTGCCTGGACATACGGCCCATCTTGTTTAATCTGTAACCTTGTCCCCTCTCTCCTCCTGGTGTTCTAAGGAAATTAGGAAATGTCACACCATTTTACATGCAAACAGTCATTTTGCATCTTTGGCACATAGCCTTTCATATATAGCCTCAGTAATATGATCCCACTAAAAAAATCCCAGTGATCCCTTAATGTTATAAAATACCAAAGTTTCAGTTTTTCCAGTTGCCTTATATTGTTACACTTGTGTCTTCAAATCAAAATCTAAATAAGGTCCACACTTTGTAACTGGTTTCAATCTACAGATTCCCTCTGCTGTCCCTCATAACATCTACCTGGTTATATTAGTAGTCATTAATGGCTATTGCCTAGAAAATCCACTAACTCATTAGGAGTTGTGAGATGGTACTAGTCTATCATTCTTTTGGTTGTTGTTTATTAGGAGAATATCACTGTAAAGAGAGATTTCCTCTCATCATATATTTGGCCATCTTGAGATTCTCTTAGTAAAGAAAAACAGGGCAAAATGTTTTCCTTTTATTCACCAACTTTTGAAACAGTCACAGTATCCTCTGAAGGTGATCATTGAGTGAGTTTGTTTTAGTTATTTGTATGAGTTCATGGATATAAGCATGTCACATTTGTTCCAACCCATCTTGGTGGTCATCCTGACTATGTTCAGATTGCCTAGTTTTGGCAGTGGGAGCCTCTTGAAGTTGGCTCCTCAGTTCTTTTGACAGAGTCCTGCTAGTCTTCGATTGTTCTCTTGTATGATGAAATGTTTCAGGTTCATCTTGTATATTTCCTGCTCCAAATCTAGAATCAGCCATTTCTCTAGGGAGACTTGGTGTTGCAGCCACTTTCTTCCTATCACATACCAAAATGCCAGTCTCTTAGAAGGAGAGGAAGTGTTTATTAGATAGTTTAGGCACAGCGAGCCATTCTTATCAAGGAATAGTGGGACCCTCCTGAAATCAAAATGCACCAATACCTGCCAAGGGCCCACGTTACAAGCAGGGCTTCTTAAGGATGGTAGTCTCAGGCTTGACATGTTAACTCTCTTCCGCACAGGTGCCTGTTAGGGAGACCACATCCTCCTGATTCTGATCCCACCTCGCACTTCCTCACCATACGCTCCTGCTCATCTCCTGCGCTAGCTTCTCCTCGTCTCAGCTTCTTGCTCAGGAGCCCAGTACTTGTATCTCAAGTAGAATATTGATAAGAATGTTGCATGAGGAGTCAGGAATTCAGGAGAGAGACTGATGGAGATAAACATCTGGTGGTCATTCGTGATGGAGATGTACATCTGGTGGTCATTAGTCAGTATAGCAGATGTACATCTGGTGGTCATTAGTCATTGTAACAGATATACATCTGGAAGCTGTTAGTGATGGAGGCATACATCTGCTAGTTACTAGAAGGTATTCAGATCCTGAGATTGAATGACAATTACCTAGGGAGTGAGTCCAGAGAGAGACGAGAAGCTGAGGAGATGAGGAGGAGGAGGCAGCAAAGGAAACTGAGAATGAGCGTATGGTGAGGTGTGTGAGCTGGGATGAGAATCAGGAGGCTGCAGTATTCCTAAAGCCAGATGAAAGGAAGAAAGGGATGATCAATGCTGACAGTCTAAGCTGAAAATGGGGAGTTGACTGATTCCAATATGGAGGTTATTGGAGACCTTGAAATATGTTGTTTCAGTAGAGTCTTTTGGACCAATGCTTGATAGGAGTGGATTTAAGAGAAAATGGGGTAAGAGGGAATATAGACAGTTCTTTCAAGGAATTTTGCTGTAGAGGGGAGCAGAAAAGCGGTACAATAAGTGGAGGAGTAGAGAAGCTGAGGGTTAGCAGCATGAGGAGTAGTCACACCATGTTTGTATGTTGATGGAGATGCTCCAGTAAAGAAAGAAAAATCAAGATGTAGGAGAGAAACGGAGAATGAGTTGAAGCCTGGGTAAGAAAGAGGTTATAAGATCTAATGTCTAAGTGAGGAAGAGATGTTTATTCATAGTAATAAAGTGGGCAAAGTATATGGGTACGATCGAGGTCGTAGGTATGTTGCTGACAACTTGTAACAACTTGTAAATGATCATCAGCTGCACAAGGATAGGGGAGGAGATGCTGAACTTTAAAGAGTTATCTTGAAAAATGAATGGACAGGGAAAGATAAGATTTCTGGGTACCACCTTGAGGTTAGTAGTAATGATCTTAAAATGAAACTAGTTTTCATTGGGTACAGTTGTAGAGTAGGTGTGATTGAACCAGGGCTATAGTTTAGCTGGAGAGGAGAGTAGCAGAATTAAAGAAGTGTGGTAGGGAGTGATTATAATGACCCTGGAATCTAAGCATTTTAAGGAGGGAAGTGAAGAATGAGGCTATAAAAATGAGTTATGATCATTGTGTTCAACATAGATCCCATGTGGTCAAAGAGTTGTTGTAGTTGTCCACTTAGAGGGAGTAAGTCAAAGACAGGAGAAAGTAGTCAGTGAGTTGAAAGTTTAAATTGAAATGAAGGAAATATATAGTGAGGTCACTTAGTCGTGTCTGACTTTTTGTGACCCCATAGACTGTAGCCTACCAGGCTCCTCCATCCATGGGATTTTCCAGGCAAGAGTACTGGAGTGGATTGCCATTTCCTTCTCCAGGGGATCTTCCCAACCCAGGGATCAAACCCGGGTCTCCCGCATCGTAGGCAGATGCGTTACGGCCTGAGCCACTGTGACACTTTTAAGGAAATGTATAGTTACTGTTAATGATAGGGCATATGATTATGAGAATGAATAACTGAGGTAGGGTGGAGAATAAAATCAGTAGAGGAGAAGAGGACAAGGAACCAAGAGGCCAGCGTATTAGCAGGAACACCCACACTGATAGTGAAATCACAAGAATTAGAGTCAGATAGGTTATTAAATTAGAAAGAGGTGACCGTGAGCCAATCAAGCACGGATGAGAGTGACTGGGGACTGTAGTTGTGGTTTCCTGAATACTGCCATACTTCCATATGGACTTTCCATGGTTTGAAAGCTTCTTACCTTTTTACAAAGAACCTTGTACTCTGATCAAAAGTCCTCAGTCACACCACGGTCTTTCATAACCCTGCCTTTTACAGCTGCTTATTCTTTTGTTTAGATGCTTAAGCCATAGGACTTGCCTACCATAGGAGTATTGTTCCCCAGTAGACTTCTGTTTTCTATTTCTAGTTTACATCCACTGTTTTTTCTCCTTTTTAAAAAAAAAAAAAAAAAACCAGACTGACAGTTCCCTTAGGCCAAGGACCTTATTTGTCTTTTTGTCCCTGTAGCACTATAAAAAATTTATCAGCAAACTCTAGGAATGATACTTTTGGAAAGTCAGTTACTATCAAGTCAGTAGTGGTATGATTCTCTATTTTTATCTCACTAAATATGATGCTTACTTAGATTTACTTATAGCAAGTGCCCACAGTTAATGAAAAAATATTTATAATGAGTTTCTTTTGTCTGTATGTTACAAAATGGCTATTCTTAATCTGTTTGCATTTTTAGAGAAAAATAGAAATACAGAAGCAGGGCTTCCCTGCTGGCTCAGTAGTGAAGAATCAGCTTGCCAACGCAGGAGACACAGGTTTGATCCCTGCTCCAGGAACATCCCATGTACCACAGAGCAACTAAACCTGTGTCCCACAACTTCCGAGCCCATGCTCTGCAACAGGAGGAGCCGCCACAGTGCGAAGCCAGCTTGAGAGTAGCCTGTGCGGAAACAGAAGAACCAGCACAGCCAAAAAAATAGAATTATTTTTAAAACACAGAAGCGATTGTTGATTGTGCTTACAGATTGAAGATAGGTAATATAGTCACTTGTACATTTTGAAAAGAGCCTTGGTTTTTTATTTTCTCCTTACTGGTTCAAACCTCTATTTTGGGATTTTGGAACTGAGTTCACAGTTGAAGGAAGAAGGCCCTAAAAAGAAAACAAGGGACTTCAAGGTGACTGTAATACAGCTAAACAAATGCTGTTTATTCCCTTCTTTACTAACTTACTGTTTAAATGGGGAGAGTTTTGGGACTCCCCTGTCAGTCCCATGGTTAAGACTCTGCGCTCCCAATGCAGGGGACGTGGGTTTGATCCCTGGAACAAAGACCCTACATGCTGCACTGAGCAGCCAAAAGAGAAAAAAGAGTGCAAGTTTTCACAGCCAGGAGTGAATATGCTAAGAGTTTACTCATTTGTCTTTAGTGTGCTTAATTTTATTTTCCTTAAAGAGAGTCTTTATGTGAGTATTTTTTGTGCGCATTTTGATTTCTCCTTATGATTGCTTATGTATTTGTTATTTTTATAATTGAGTAGGAGTATTAATCACCTTTATTAATTATGTTTTTGATTTATATTACATTTACTTTGGGGCTGCTGCTGCTGCTGCTGTTAAGTTGCTTCAGTCGTGTCCGACCCTGTGCGACCCCATAGACAGCAGCCCACCAGGCTCTCCTGTCCCTGGGATTCTCCAGGCAAGAATACTGGCATGGGTTGCCATTTCCTCCTCCAATGCATGCATGCATGCTAAGTCGCTTCAGTCATGTCTGACTCTGTGTGACCCTATGGTCAGCAGCCCACCATGCTCCTCTGTCCGGGCTATTATTAGTTAATTTCAACATATAAAAATTTCTGACAAATGCTTATTTTATATTTTTCTTTTTCTTTTTTTTTTCAGAAACTATGAGTGGAGGATCTCAAGTTCACATTTTTTGGGGTGCTCCAGTCAGTCCACTGGAAATGACAGTCTCACAGGAACCAACTTCTTTAGCGTCCACTGCTGAGACCTGGAAAGAAATTCAGGTTTTGTACAATCACCATTCCTTACAGCTGAAGGATGAAAAATGCAGGCACAAAAATCTCGAGAACTGTCAGGCCCTGGAACCTCTGGGCCTTCCAGATCTTCCTCATGGTCATTTTCAAGCAAACTCTATGAGCAGACCTGCTCCCATGAAGGATGACACCACACACTGCATTTCTGAAACACAAACTGTAAAGTCCCAGAAGAGTTACCTCTTGGGAATGAGTGATGGAACCGACTCCAGTGAGCAAACGTGTGGACTTACGGGAGGAGCTCAGCACTTTACTGAAGAAGGAAAGCATCAGAAGCTTTCCAGTGAACTTAAGAAAACCACAAACGAACAGCATGCTCAATCAAACATATGTGGTCAGAACATTCCAAAAAATTCCTTTCATTTAGATCATAAGTGTGCAGCTATACTGGACGTGGTCTGTGGTGCTGAACAGACCAGCACGCCAGGAGCTAGCCTCCGTGCACCAGCAGAGCACCATGAAATACGGAACCAGCGTCTGGAGTTCTTTCCCTCTAACTCAGTAGACAAACCAAGGCCGGAAGGAACAGCTGGGAAGGTGTCAGGTCTTAAAATATCCACTGATACTGAATTTCTTAGTATAATGACCTCCAGCCAGGTTGCTTTTTTAGCTCAAAGGAAATATAAAGGGCAGAAGTCTATAAATAAAGGGACTGTAAACATGGAGATTGAACCAGAGGCAAGTTATGGGGAAATCAGAATAACTGACGATAATTTGATTCAGTCTAAAGATGATTCAGCAGAAGGAAATGAAGATGGACAGAACCAAGCCTGTTCCCTTGAACTTTTTAGTCCTGTTTGTCCTGAAACAAAATGTAGCCACACTGTCTTAAACACTGATAAGGATCTTGAAGAAAACATAGGATCTGAAGAACTTTTCAATTTTGATGATAAATTTCAACCAAATGAGATACGCATTGAGTCATGTAACTCAGGAATACTGTGTTCTCAACTAAATACCTTCCGCAAAAGTCCTGGTAAGAGAAGTTGGACCTCTGAAGATAAATCCGGCCATCCTCAGGCTCTATCTGAAGTCCCCCACGTAGCTAAGAAAATTAAGTTGTTATCTGATGAGAGAGATCATGCTGTAACAGTGGACCAGAGGAACATGTCTGGATTTAAGGGCATTAAAAAAACCTCATTAATAAAAAACTGTGATTCTGAACGTCAGAAATACAATTGCTTAGTCATGGTGTTATCTCCATGTCACATGAAAGAAATAAATATAAAATCTGGACCAAATTCTGGCTCTAAAGTGCCTTTAGCAACAATTGTGGTAACTGACCAATCAGAAATTAAGAAGAAGGTGTTTCTGTGGAGGACTGCAGCATTCTGGGGACTTACTGTGTTTCTTGGAGATATAATTTTACTCACAGGTAAGGTCATCGTGGTCAATATCTTTTTATTTTACAAAGCTGTTGTCTTTTTCCCCCTCCCACTTAGTCCTTTAAGGATTCTTTCCTTACCGTTTGCTACTTAGGGTTCCAGCATGATGGAGTCCCTTAGAGCATCTGTGTTGGTCTCCTCATCCTTCTTTGTTCTGTCCCTCCTTCCCACTGTCCCTCCTGTTCCTCCTCCTCTTTGAGACGTCTTCTCTCGTTTCTCCTCCTTTCATTCACTATGCTAGCATTCATGTTGTATCTCATTGGGCTCTTTGTTTTCTTACGGTTTTATTTATGTATGTCTTATTCGTAACCCTTTTCTTTAGCTGTGTTAACAGGACGACATTTCTACTATTCCATGCCTAGTAAAGCTGTGCACACTACAGTCTTACCAAGGGAACATGGAATTCCTATTGCATTTTTAAGTTATTAAAATTACCAAAGACCCTTGAACTGCATGGGCCCCTTTACATGTGTATGTTTTTCAGTAGTGAACACTCCAGTACTCCACCATTGCTGGTTGAATCCATGGATGCAGAAGAGCAAGAGATTCAGAGGGCTGGCTAAAGCAATAGATGGATCAACTCTGTTTTATCCAAGGGTCACTGCTGATCACATTTGGAAATATGGAAAGGAGAAACTGCTGGTATTATATCAGCCGCATATAACTGCCAGTGGAGTGTGGGAGTATTGCCTTCCAGTTACCTTGCTTGTGCTCCTCAATCACGTCTGCATGTGGAGAATAATGGACATTCACTGGGAACTTAGTCCCTGTTTTAGATGTTACATGTCTTTCAACTCATTATATAACAATTGCATGAGGAGAGCACTGCTTATCTTCCCCATTTTTCAGCTTGAAAATACAGACCCAGGGAAGTGAAGTAACTTACCTGCTGTCAGCCAGCTAGGAGGTGGCAAAGCAGGGCTTCACCCAGACTCTAGAATCCCTGCTCTTCAATATATAGTTGTAATCATGAAAAGCTGGAATCAAGATTGCCGGGAGAAATATCAATCACCTCAGATATGCAGATGACACCCCCTTATGGCAGAAAGTGAAGAGGAACTAAAAACCTCTTCATGGAAGTGAAAGAGGAGAGTGAAAAAGTTGGCTTAAAGCTCAACATTCAGAAAACGAAGATCTTGGCATCTGGTCCCATCACTTCATGGCAGATAGATGGGGAAACAGTGGAAAGAGTGTCAGACTTTATTTTTGGGGGCTCCAAAATCACTGCAGATGGTGATTGCAGCCATGAAATTAAAAGACGCTTACTCCTTGGAAGNCATCGACTCGATGGACATGAGTTTGAGTAGACTCTAGGAGTTGGTGATTCATGGGATCAGAAAGAGTCAGACGTGACTGAGTGACTGAACTGACCTGAATCATGAAAAATGATTTGTATCCTGCTTTTTCACCTGAAAAACAAAATCTAACAGTTTGTTGCATGTCCTATATTGATTTAAAAATCAACACATAGTGTATTAGGGCAGAAATACCAGTCATCTTAAGAATGAATCCCACACCAGTACAAAGTTGATTAAGCTTTATAACATATGTAAAGAAAGAATGTAATAGAGAAGAGATTTGGATCAGCTTTAAAAGCTTAGAGAGAAAATATCAAGGCAATCATCGGTAATTCCTGCCAGATGGTTTGCTAAGGGAGTGAGAACCTTAGCTTATATACTTTGGTATTTGTGTAACATTATCAGGCACAGCCTCTACTGAAGAGGTGAACACAGGTTTGTATCAGCTTTGCATAGTCTCATCCCGCTGGTGGTATCTTCTTTGTTGGCAGCTCAAGTCATCCAGCTTGCTCTTTTCTGATTCCCTGCTTGCAGAGCAGCCCTTTGCTTATGACTCGGCTTCCAAGATGTAAAACTACCTACAGGGTGAGAGCAGGCTGCAAGTGTTTCTTTGGCAGTTTTGTATATTTAAACAAAAAGGTTGTATTCTATTTTGTTTGTCTCATTAACTTTTTTGAAGACACACTTATGTTACAGAGCTGAAATCTATTTTTGGAGTGCTGAAAAAAATGAGGTTCCCAAGACTGTAAAGAGTAGGTTAGACCCTGGACCACAATTACTTTATCAAGACATTACTGTCATCATATGAGCCTCCCAGGAGGCCTGTTCCTAGCAGATGGAAACTCAACCCAACTATCTCTCTTTTTCCCTAGTGTCCATACAGTTGATAACAAGTAGGTAACATTCTTTGAGGTCAGTTTACCAAAGTTTACTTAACCATTTTCCTATTATAGAATATTTAGATTATTTCTGTGGGCACCAGTTTTTAAAAATGAGGTTTTTTTGTTTGTTTGTTTCTGTTTTACTTTATTTCCTTAGTTAAAAAAATAGCTTAAAAAGTAGTTTACAGATATCTAGTTTCTTTTATTTGTGTGGAATAGATGAAAACTTTGTGGAAAGAGAAATTTTCTATTTTCCTAGTTAGGTAGTGAGATTACATTTACAGAGAAATGTATGAGTGAAATCCCACTTTAATTAATAGCATCCAGTTGCAGATGATTATATCTCTATTGGATATCTCATACTACCTACTGATATCCACCCAAAACTGAACAATTCTGTGTAACAGATGGATTCCAGATCACATTCCATTCAGCAATGGATATTTTTCTACTATACTTTAGCAATAGAGTGAAAAGATGCTCTAAATATGGTCTATATAGTCTCTAAGGAGACTAGTGACTAGAGTTAAAAGAGAAGACCTGGGACCTAACTGGGAAACCAGTGTATAAAGAGCAAATAGAAAACCGTATCAGTGAATGGACCAAGAATGGCGGGGCACGGGCTGAATTCTTAACTCCCCTCCATCCTGTCACCAGTGTTTAACATTTTACCAGTATGAACATAGGTTTTACAATACGGTTTTCTGAAAGTTCTTGAAATTTCTCATTTGTTCCTTTCTGAAGAGCAGGCATCCTGAAGGTCAGATCTTGAAAAGCCTTGAATGCTGTACTGGATGTCCCTGACCAGGCCATGGGGAGCCACTGAGAGTTTCTTAAATCAAGTCAGTAGGTCACAGCAATGTTCTTGAATCATTCGTTAGCATCATGGGCCATGGATTGGAGATAGGAAGGGTGCCTGCTTGGAGAGAGAAGAATGCTGATGCAAAACAGTAGCCGTGGCAGGGCTGCGGGCAGAGTCGAGGCAGAGTCAACAGCTGGGTTGAGACAGAGACGGGAAAGGAGAGGAAGAAGTTCAGGATGATGTCATGTTTCAATTAAGCGACTTAGCAGCAGCAGCAGCTGCAGCAGCATAGTGCCAACAAATGAGATGGGGCATACACGAAGAAAAGCAGATTCGAGCAAGGGTGAGTTTGGGGGGCTAATAGGATATCCAGTCAGGAATGTCAGTTAGGCAGTTGTGGATAAATGGGTAAATGGGTTTGAAGCTGAGGAGAGAATCTGGGATATAAATTTGGAAGTAACTACTTGGAAATTATGCATCCTTGTTTTTCTTTGATTATTTTGCTGCTGTTAGTATATCTTCATACCTCTTAACATTTTATACACTGATTATGTCCTGCCTGGGGTGGATCTGTCTCTGTCTTATACGTAACTTTTGTTCTACCTAAAATTGTTTCTCCCAGTTGGCGTGCTTAGTTCCACTCTTTTTCCTGGAAAGTGTTCCTTACCTCCAAAATATTTCATTTTTAACACCTATAGAAGATAATCATCATTCAGTTTAGGGAAAAATAATCTAAGTTCTTTAAGAATGCCTTTTATGTATGGCTTATAGCAGAGCAAATAAATGCATACTAAATATGTTTTACTCTTCTAGGAACTACTGCTTTGGAACCCTGCTTTGCTTCCAGATCCTAAATGATGTACTTTTAATTTATCAGAAATATATATTACACATTTGGCTTAAGTGAATAAAACCGTTAAAATTTTCTCTATGGAGCAGAGCTTCCATATTGAGATTATTTGAATATACAGAAGAAATTTTGTTATTTTACCTACATACAGACATTCCTAGGTTCAGAGATCAAATTTGCTATTTTATCATTTTGTGCCTTTAGGGAGATCATTTACCCTATTTGGACTTCAGTTACCTGGCATGTGAGAGGCATACATATGCATGGTATTTTGCTATGATGAGTACATTAATCCCAGTGTGACGGAATTTTTAGCATGATCAGAACTTTTTTTCCCCCCTTCTAGACGTCACTATTCATGAGGATCACTGGGTTGGTGAGACAGTACTGCAATCAACATTTACCAGTCAGTTATTAAATCTTGGGAGTTATTCATCTGTCCAGCCTGAAGAATGTAAGACATATTTTAAATTTAAATATAATAATTTCTTAGTATTTAAAGTATATACACATATTGAGAAAAAGTAGAGTTAAAATGGCAATGTTACAAAATGTTTTCTAAATGGTTAGCTGAAAGGTATCGGTTTATTTTCAGAAGAATGAAAATAGAATTTGTAAAAATCAACTTGTACAGTATAAATCATTTTTATTTTAAGAAATGTTGGGGTTCATGGTTTGTTTTCTTTTTCTTAGAGTCAATATTGTCATGATTCTTAACCTTTTAGGGAGTCATAGACCTCTTTGAGAGGCTATGTGCAATTTAAGAAAAATAGACTTAAGTAGGGAGATATAAAATTTTGCATATCATTCCAAGTGATTCCATAGACCTCTGAAGTTCTTCCATGGAATTTCTGAGCCTCTGGAATTCTTGAGGTAATGAAAGAGGAGGTTGTATGACAAATACATGTTTAGTTTTATAAGAAATTGCCAAACTATTTTGCAGAGTAGCTTTCCTACCAGCAGTGTATCTTGTAGTTTCTCTGCATCCTTGTCAGCATTTGGTATTGACCTATTTTAAAATTTTAGCCATTCTGATCACTGTGCAGTGATATCTCTTTGTGGTATTAACTTGCATTTCTCTAATGGCACAAGACAGATCTAATAGACAGAATATGACTAAGAAAGATCTAAACAATATAATGAGCACTGTAGATCTTATGAGTAAGGTGTATCTTATGGATATAAATTGAATTCTACATTCTAATGATAGAAATATGCATTTTTGTCATGTGTGCACAGTACAGTCAGAAAAATTGATCCTATTAGGTCATAAAGAAAACACTAGTAATTTCTATAAAGTTGAATTATTACAGACATACTGATCAAATGCTATAAAACTCTAATTTATATCTTTTTAATTTTTTATAATGTTATTTATTTACTGACTGTGCTGGGTCTTTGTTGCTGCATACGGGCTTTTTTCTCGTTGTGGTGTGCAGGCTGCTCATTGCGGTGGCTTCTCTCGTCGCGGAGCACAGGCTCCAGGGCACACAGGATCCAGTAGTTACAGCACATGGGCTGAGTAGTTGCAGTTCCTGGGCTCTAGAGTGCAGGCTCAGTAGCTGTGCACAGGCTTAATTGCTCTGCAGCATATGGGATCCTCCTAAACCAGGGATCAAACCTGTGTCTCCTACATTAGCAGGTGGATTCTTTACCATTGAGCCACCAGGGAAGTCTAAAGACTAGAATTTATTAACAACAGCGGCAGCAGGTCCTATATCTGGAAATTTTATACCTACTAAACAAATTTTGAGTGAAAAAGGAAATGCAAACTGATACTATAGAATTTAAAAATGTAATAATGAAAACACTACATGTCAGAATATCTGGA
This sequence comes from Neotragus pygmaeus, assembly GCA_006410875.1. NCBI lineage: Eukaryota > Metazoa > Chordata > Mammalia > Artiodactyla > Bovidae > Neotragus > Neotragus pygmaeus. The sequence goes on along the minus strand of SJYV01015684.1, from coordinate 260,175 downwards.
ATGCATTTAAGGAAAATTATCAAAGAAAAATTTATTAGCTGAATTCTTTTTTATCAATAATAATAGAATAAAAATACATGAATTAAATTCTAAACTCTGATACCTAGCAAAAGGACAACAAAGTAAAGCAAAGAAACAAGGAATGAAATAGGAAAGGTAAAAGCAGTAATTAATAAGAATGGGAATTTTTAAATTATAAATAATTTAAATAATAAAATCTTGTTTCCAAAAAAAATAGATGAACCAGCTAATTTAATCAAGAAAAAAGGGAGACATGCACCTCAGTGTTTTTTGCAGCACTGTCTGTAATAGCCAAGACAATGTCCACCGATAAGAGGAATGGATAAAGAGCATGTGGCACATGTGTACAATGGAATATTACATCCATAAAAATGAATGAAATGATGCCATTTGCAGCAACATGGATAGACCAAGATTATTGTACTGAGGGAAGTAAATCAGATAGAGAAAGACAACTCTATGGTTTCACTCATATGTGGAATCTTTAAGTTTTTAAAAAATGATACAAATGAACTAATTTGCAAAAGTGAAACAGACTTACAGATATTGAAAACAAACCTGGTCACCAAAGGGGGACTTTAGGGAGAAGGGTGAGTCAGGTGTGCTTGGGATCAACATACACAGGCTACTATATATGAGATGGACAACCAGCAGGAACCTGCTGTACAGCACAGGAAGCTGTACTCAATATTCTAGATAACATACATGAGAAAAGTGTCTGGAAAAGAGTGAATGTATGTAAATTTTCTAGAGAAATACAGATAGCCAGAATTGATCCCATTAGAGAAAGAAAGTTTAAACTCACCAGTTTCTATAGAAGAAATAGAGAAAATTACTAAAGAACTACCATACAAAAGAGGGCCAGGTCTGAAAATAGTTTCACAGGAAATTCTACCAAACCTTCAAAGGCCAGATAATTCCAATGCTGTATAAATTAGTCCAGAGTATTGAAGGAGAACATTCCCAATTCCTTTTATAAAGCAAATATAACATTAGCACCTAAACCAAATAAAGACATTACAAATAAAAATACAGACCAGTATTATACATGGTTATTGATGTAAAAAGTCTAAACAGGATTTTAGTAAACAAAATATAACTCTACATTAGGGAAATAATGACCAAATGAGATTTATTCTAGAAATGGAAGATTTGTTCAGATCCATGAATATTTCATATTAACATGTCATATTAATACATCTGAGAATTTATATGACTATCTCCATAGATGTTGAGAAACCCTTTACAAAATTCAACATCCATTTATTATAAAAGGCATTCCAAGAAATCAAAATTGAGGGATACTTTCTCCTATCATTAAGTACAGTATCAGTATAGTGCTACAATTACAATATAGTTGATATTATATCAATAATGTAGATATACTTAGCCCTAATGCCTGATCTTATTTAATGTGAAACACTAGAGGCATTTCCACAAAGTCAGGAACAAAATAAGAATACCCCTTATCTCTGCTGTTTCTTCCATTTGCTGTGTTCAGTCACTAAGTCGTGTCTGATTCTTTGTGACCCCACGAACTATACAGCAGGCCAGCCTTCCCTGTCTTTCACTGTCTCCCAAAGTTTGCTCAAATTCATTTCCACTGGGTCAGTGATGCCATCTAACCATCTCATCCTCTGCAACCCTCTTCTCTTTTTGCCTTCAATATTTCCCAACATCAGGGTCTTTTCCAGTTTGTTGGCTTTTCACATTAGGTGGCCAAGGGTTTTGGAGTTTTAGCTTCAGCGTCAGTCCTTCCAATATATATTCAGGGGTGATTTCCTTTAGAGTTGGCTGGTTTGATCTCCTTGCTGTCCAAGGGATTCTCAAGAGTCTTCTCCAGTACCACAATTCAAAACATCAGTTCTTCAGCACTCAGCCTTCTTTGTGGTCCAACTCTCATATTCATAGATAACTATCGGAAAAACCATGGCTTTGACTATATGGACCTTCGTCCGCAAAGTGATGCCTCTGATTTGTAATACACTGTCTAGGTTTGTTATGGCTTTCCTTTCAAGGAGCAAGTATCTTTTAACTTCATGGCTATAATCATCTACAGTGATTTTGGAGCCCAAGAAAATAAAACCTGTCACTGTTTCCACTTTTTCCCCATCTGTTTGCCATGAAGTGATGGGATTGGCTGCCATGATCTTAGTTTTTTGAAATGTTGAGTTTCAAGCCAGCTTTTACACTCTCCTCTTTCAGCCCCATCAAGAGGCTCTTTTAGTTCACCATTATACTAGAGTTATTCACCAATGCAATCAGAAAAGAAGAGGCATTTGAATGGGTAAGGAATAATACAAAAATTACTGTTAAAAAAATCAGTAGCCTTCATATACACAAACACCAAACAGAGGGCATAATGGTAGGAAAATTCTAATTTACAATAGTAGTAAAGAAGATGTTTCAGAATAAATTAAACAAGAGATGTGCAAAAACTGTATGAATAAAAATTTTAAATATACTGGAAAGAAATGAAGACATGAATAAATGGAAAGAAAACATTCCCTATTACTGGATTAAATAATTCAACATTAAATGATACCAGTTCTTAAGATTATTTATAAATTCAGTGCACTCTCAGTGCCAACATGATACTAACATGCTGCTATATATAACTTGATACTAACAAGTTATATAAATGCCAACATGATTTTAACAAGTTAAAAATGCCAACATGATACTAACATGCTGCTATATATATAACTTGATACTAACATTCATATGGAAGAACAAACATGCAGGAATAGCTAGGAAAACAGTGAAAAAGAAAAACATGAGCGACTAGGCTTATTGAGCATTAACACATATGCTAAAGCCCCAGTAATTAAAGCAGTGTGACACTGGGTTATGAATAGGCAACTAGATCAGTGGCAGAGAATAGGGAGATAAGAACTAGGCAGGTATGTGTAATTTACTATGTAACAAAGATGGTATCTGAAACCACTGAGGCAAAGGTTAGCTTTTAAATAAGCTTTGCTAAGGTAACTTGATAGCCACATAGGAAAAGATAAGATTGTATCCACTTTCTAACCAAGTAGGGTAGGGGGTCCCTGGAGAAAGAGTATCAGTATCAGGCATGATTTTTCTTGACACAAGAGAGGCCATTTTTGGCCTAAGCCATTTTGTGATCTAAGCCTGGCCATAATGCTTGTCTTTGAACAGACCTGAGTAATTAATAACTTTTAAGGCAAAACCCAAAAATGACTGTTATCAGGCAAGAGAAGTTAACAGTAGCAAAGATAACATATCATTTGTAAAGATTCCCAGTTCTATTTCAGAAGTAAAGATGAGCCTGAAGTGGTGAGCCATCTGAACAACAGAACCTAAAGGATGATGATGTTGAAGTTTTCAAATCTGGGCTCTGCCTATCTCCCAAAGTCCCTTCATGAATATGCATACACTAGCTCAAATCTCTTCGTGAAAAAGTGAAAGTCACTCGTTAATGTCCAACTCTTTGTGACTCCATGGACTATCCATGGAATTCTTCAGGCCAGAATACTGGAGTGGGTGGCTGTCTCCTTCTCCAGGGGATCTTTCCAACCCAGGGATTGAACCCAGGTCTCTTGCATTGCAGGTGGATTCTTTACCAGCTGAGCCGCTAGGGAAGCCTGACTATGCATTCACCCTTAGCTTAAAACTTCCCCAGTTTTGCTGTTCCAGGAGACACTGCTTTGGAGACATCTCCAGTATTCTTACTTGCCGCAAGTAATAAATCCTTCCTTCTCTCAATCTTTGGATTGGTAGTGTCTTTTGACTTGACACCCACAAAAAGGTGAACCAAATTTTTGGTTAACAAATTCTCATAACAAATAGAAGAATAAACTCCAAATTGATTAAGAATATAAATATTAAAAAATAAAACAATCTAACTACTAGAAGGAAACATAAATGAATTCCTTTCTAATCTTGGTGTAGGGAAAGGCTTTCTTACTATAACTCCAAATCCAGAGGCAGTAAAAACATGAGACAGATACATTTATCTATGGAAAAATACTAAAAACATATAAAGTCAAAAGACAGTTGGCATACTTGGAAGGAATATTGCAGCATACACCTTAAGACAAAATTCTAGTGTTCTAGTATATGGAAAACTCTTAAAAATTGAGCAACAAGGGACCTGATGGGAAAATGGAAAGGAGACATGAGAAATTCAAGTTAAAACTACATAGAGGTGTCATTATTCACCTATCAAAGTGGCAAAAATTAAAAAATAGGGCAACACATTCTGTTGGTGAGTCTGTGGGGAAACAGGCTCCCTTAAGCTTGCTGGTGGGAATATAAATTGCTACAACCCTTGTGGAGGGCTATTTGGCAATACCCAACAGGATTATATATGTGCTCAGCTTTCAGCCCAGCAAGCTTATTTTTAAGAATCTATCCTGAAGATAGAATTATAACAATATGAAAATATCTATACATCAGAACAAAAAAATTATTCATAGCAGTATTGTTTGTAACTGCAAGGCACTGAGAAAGTGGAAACACTCATATATAGAACAGCTGATTAAATTATAGTACAGTCACATAGTGGAATACTATGCAGATGTAAAGAGAGAATGAAAAGAGTCTATGAACTGATATTAAGTGATTTCTAAGACATACTGTTGTGAAAAACAGAAGCCCCCAAAAGCATATGTAGTATGCTGTCCTTCATCTAAGAAAGAAGGGAGGAATAAGAAAATATATGTATAACTCCACATTTGTGTGACAAAAGTACAGGAAGGGGCGTCCCCTTGGTGGCCCAGTGGTTAGGAATCCACGTTATAATCCAAGCGGCACTAGTTTGATCCCTAGTCTGAGAAGATCCCACATGCCCCAGAGCAGCTGAACTTGTGTGCTACTCTCTCCAGCCTACGCCCTGGAGCTTGGGAGCCACAACTGCTGAGCCCGAGTGCCCGAGAGCCTGTGGTCCACAGGAGAAGTCACCACGACGAGAAGCTCTTGCCCTGCAACTAGAGAAAGCCTGTACACAGCAACAGAGGCCCAGTGCAACCAGAAACAAATAAATACATAAATGGATTTTTTTTTTTTTTAATTCAGGAAGGATAAGCCAGAAAGAACAAGATTGGTTACCTACAAGGAAGGGTTGGGAGAGAGGTGGAAAGAAAGAGGGAATGGAAATAGGGTAACACTGATGAAGAAGGGGTGACACGCCTTTGAATCTGCCTTTTTGTGTGTCTCTGTCTTGTAGAACCATAGTAATGTTTCATATACCCCCTAAAATAAACAATTAAAACCAATTAGAATGTGGAGCGGGAATCCAGAATGGAATGGAAACACTGACAAATGAACCTCACAGTATTAAAAATGAATAAAGTAACCATGCAGGAGGGTAGTGGGGACAAAAGAACAAACCGAAGAAACTGGAAAATGGTGTATTGACTGGATTCTGTAAGGCCGGGTGGGGAAAAACTGAACACAAGTGCTGTAATCTAGTTAATAAAAGTGTCTCTCAAGGAGGAATGGGTTAGCAACAGCCTGTATATGTACTAGAATTGAACAAGTAAATAAATATGTAATAGATAATGAGAACTGGGCTTTTTGTTGTTACAGAAAGAAATTACATATAAAAAAGGGGGAAGATTAAAGGGAACCTTTTGGATTAGAGTCAGAGGTATTAGTGTAAGTGCATGGTCTTTTATATATATATATATATATATATAAGCAAATAGATACAGGAATACAGAAATATAGATATAAGTGTATGGATGGGCTATTATGCTCAGTACGTAAATTTCCTGGTTCTGTCTGCTGAGAGGACACAGGAGCAGTGACACCTCAGTAGTGATGATCCCACCCAGTGCCCATCTCTTGGTCTGTGAAAGGAATCAGCACTGCTGAAGTGGTTGATTACGGGCCTGGGGCGAAGAAAATCTGAGAAGAGCCTGGAACTTTCACGGTATCAGAAAAGGGTTGTTTTGAAAGAACACAAAAGCCAACTTGAAGGACAGCCTATTGGCAAAAACTGGAACAATTTAAGAAAAAAGAAAAGATAATGTTGGATTATAGCCCTCAGAATAAGATGTGTATGGATTCATACTGATATAAATATTTAACTAACTTATAAAATAAGTAAGCAAGTAAATAGAGCTCATTTCCACAATTCCATTGGATAAATTGGAATTCCAATGAATAAATGTGAGAAGAAAATAGAGAATTACCATTAGGTAACTACTGGAATAATAAATATCGCAAACAAGGATCCATTAATAGATGCTAAAATTAGTAGGTGGAAGTTTAGGGGAGATACAGCATTGCATATGTATGCAAAGTATCTCCGCAAGGTAGTTATCAACATACAAGGGGAAAAATAACTTTATAATGAAGAAACTTGGCTGACATCAGCTTAACTGGGTGATCAAGGGAGTATTCTCTGTATTAAGGATATTACGAATTCCTTGCTTTGTTGCATTGACAGGGACACAGCATAATTTTTGTGATATTCCTGCCAAGAACGCATAACCTCATTTCAGTCATGAGTAAACACTGGAGAAACCCAAATGGAGAGACATTCTACAAAGTAACTGATCGATACTCTTCTGAAGGGTCAAGGTCATGAATGACAAGACTGATAACAACTGCAGACTAAAGGAGGGTAAAGAGAAATAAGAACTAAATGTAATGTAGAATCCTGGATAGGATGCCACACAGAAGAAGAAGATTAGTGGGAAAATTGGTAAAATTTGAGTAAGATTTATAGTTTAGTTAATAACATTAATATTTAGACAGTATTAGTTTCTTGTTTGTGGATAACATGATGGATTATTATGATTATTATTTATAGATTTACAAAGAATCCTTCCCCTCTTAAAACTACAAGCAGATTATTAGAAATAATGGGAAAGTTTAGCAAGGTGGCCACGTAAAATGTTAATATACAAAAGTCAGTTGCATTTCTAGAATGAAGTGACTAACAACTAACAAATAAATAAAGATAAGGCACCATTTACAATATTATCATGTGAATTTAACAATTTTGTTGTTAAATGAAACAATGAAAAATTAAAAGACTAAACATATTTTGTTCACTGATTGAAAGATTTAGCATTGTGAAGATTTCAGCTCTCCCCAAGTGGATCTGTAATTCAGTAAAAATTCAATCAAAATCGCAGTAAGATTTTCATGAAATTTGATAGATTATTCTGATAGGTAAAAGAGTAAGTGGTCAAAAGCAGCCTGGGATTTTTTTTTTTTTTTTTAATTTGGGGATTTCTTTAAAAGACTTAAGTTGAATGTTTTGTTATGAACATTTGAAGTTGTTACATCTTGGAAAGCACATTTCCAAGGAGTCAAATGGCTTTTAGAAATGTTATTACAGATGTTTTATAGTTGTTAATACAACGGAAGGGTAAAGAATGTTTTAAAATAATGAAAATAACATGGAATGTAAGTATTTTTCAAGGGATTTGAGAGACTGATGTTGTAGATCTCGTTTTAAGACTGAACTGGATTCAAGTAAGATTGCTCTAGTTCAGTAATTTCATTAATATCTAAGGATCCAATTCTGGATGGAGAATATGCCATGGAAACTCTGGGTAGCTTCAGGTTTTTGTAGAATAATGTGAAAAATATTGAGCTAGTTAAATAGCTTTTAGAGGTTATTTCAAATTTGTTTTTCTACTTACATAGGAATGTATATTGCCTTGTTTTTCACAGGTTACACAAGTTAGGAGCTAAATAAAGTATGTTCTAAGGCTTTTTGTATAACTAGATAACTATTTTGAAAATAGTTAACAGTTGATACTTTGAAAATATTGCAGTTGTTTTTCTTCTGAAAGAAATCAATGTTGGTTTTTATTTTTGCAAGTTGTTACAACTCATGAGAGCTTACTCTGATCAACATACATATAGAACTTTTGTTCTTTTCTCATTATGAAGGTGAAGTTGCTCAGTCGTGTCTGACTCTTTGCGACCCCATAGACTGTAGCCTACTAGGCTTCTCCGTCCTTGGGATTCTTCAGGCAAGAATACTGGAGTGGGTTACCATTTCCTTCTCCAGGGGATCTTCCCAACCCAGGGATTGAACCCGGGTCTCCCGCATTGGAGGCAGACGCTGTAACCTCTGAGCCACCAGGGAAGCCCTTTCTCATTATAGTAAGGCGTTATAAATTTTACAAATTTAGTCCTGATAATGTGACAGGATATAAATTTATCTTAAATATTACTAAATTAAATATATAAATAAAAGTTTTAACACAGTGTTTCCATGAAGTAGACTATTTTATTTTGAATCTAAGTAATCAAATGTTTCTGTACAAATTTTTATGAAGCAAGAATTAGTAAATAATTTTATGTTAGGGAGCTTCCCCTCCCTCCAAAGCTCTTATTGCAGATAAAGAATAAAGCCCAGCAAAGTTATGTACAAGTTCAGAAGAGTCATTATTGAACAAAGTCAGAATTGAACCCAGCTCTTCTGAGTCCAAATGTGCTGGAAATATTGTGAAAGAGGAATCAGAACATCTGGTGAATAAACGGGAGCTGTAGAAGGAGATATTTGGAGTTGGGTTTTGCTATAATGTAATTGGTCTTATCTTCACTCTTCCTCTCTCATTCATCTTTCATGATATCTGTTCTTTTCTTTTATGTTCATTATCTTTGCTATGATACCACCATTGTTTTATAAAATTCATTTATGAATTAAGTAACCTTAATTAGAATAGATCTCATATCAGGTTCTAGAAACTTTAGAACATTTGTTTTTGTTCATCCATTCAGCCATACTAGAAATCTTGTCCTCTGCAATCTTTTCTTTACCCTCCACATCTGATTGTTTTAGATTCTACCTCTGAACTAGTTCACAAGTCTGTCACCCTTTTCTCCTTCATGCAGTCTTGCCTGCTATCTAGCTCTCATCATCTGCTGGATGGTCATTAGCCTCCTAAAATGTTCTTCCTACTTTTGTCTGTGAAAATTGATTCCTCTGCATTAAAGCATTCATAAACTTGGATGGGAAGATATTACATCCCTTTTTTTTCCCCTGCCAGTTTTATGAGATATAATTGATATACGGCACTGTGTAAATTTAAGATACACAGCATAATACATAATAATTTGAGTTATATACATCATGAAATGATTATGACAATAAGTTAAGTGAATATCATTTCATATGAATGAGATGATAAAAGATAATAAAATTAAAGAAAGAGAAGAAAATATTTTTCCTGTAATGAGAACTCTTAGGATTCACTCTCTTACTAATTTTCATATGTAACATAGAGCCATGTTAATATATTTATCATGTTGTGCATGACACCCCTAGTACTTATCTTATAACTGAAGCTTTATACCTTTTGACTGCCTTCATCAATTCCCCCTCACCACACCCCAACTCTGTTAACCATAATATTATATCTTTATTTTCACTAATTGCCTACTGAAAATTAACATTTCCTTCCGTTATGAATAAGGTGACGATCCACAGTAATATTTTCAATACTTGTGACTTGATCACCAATGGAAAGCACATATATTTTCATATCACATTATAGTTGTTGGAGGTAACTTGAATATTATTTATCCACATAATACTTTGGCATACTTTGAAGTTATAGCAGTTGCTGCATACTCTGCTATATCTTATTATTTAATGTTTTAATGAGGCACATAAGTTATCCTCAGTTTTAAAAATATTTTGATTACTGTATTTCCATATAATTGGTTTTACTATGCTATTTCATTTAATGAATTTTAAAATATTACTCTGTAATAAAAATGTTGTAAAATTAGATAATGGTTATAGCCGCACAACTTTGTGAAGTACAAAAAGCAAAAACACTGAAGTGTATACTTTAAAAGGGTGAACTTGGGAATTCCCTGGTGGTCCAGTGGTTAGGAATCTGCACTTTCACTGCTGAGGTTCATTACCTGGATGGTGAACTAAGATCCCACAAGCTGTAAGTGTGGCCGGAAAAAAGAGAAAAAGGGTGAACGCATGTATGTGAATTATATTCCAATAAAGTTGTTATAAAAATATTATTCTGATAATAGGTCCATATGCTTTATCAGAATACCAAAAGCATCTGAGATACATAAAGGATTACTAACCTTTTCTCTTTACCTGGAAACATATTCTTCTTCCCAGTTACTCCCTAGAAACCTTTTCTTAGGCATTTTCCCAAAGCATTGCTCAAATATTTCCTCAATAAAGCAAGCCTCTCCCAGCTCCCCTGGGCAGGTCTTCAGGTGCGCTCTTAGGAATACGCACATGTGTCGCTTATATCCTAAGCCCAGTGCTGGTTGTCAGCCTCTAGGCTGATAACTTCTTCAGCCTTGGGATCATGTCTTTGTATCCCTGGCCCTGGGTGTTTCAAATGGTTGTTCTTCTGTGTAGTATTTAGATAGGTGGCTGGAGAGGAGAATGACAGCATTGTAGCCAGTGAGTATGGTGAGGGCAGAGGCTTAAAAGTGAGAAAGAATAAAACGCGTTCTGGGAGGGCCAGTTAGAAGAGTGTTAGGAGTATTTCAGATGAGAAATGCTAACAGTCTTGAGGAAGAATAGCGGTGGTTGGGATAGTTGAGAAAGATGTGATCAAATCAGATTTCAGGGATTAGGGCACTGGTTGGATACAGCAGGGTAATGGAGAAGTCAAAAAAATAATTGATGCACATATACATATATATATATATATATACACACACATATAGCTGATTCATTTTGTTGTATAGCAGAAACTAACACAACATTGTCAAGCGACTATACCTCATTAAAAACTAAAATATTAGTCTTGGTTAATTGGTAGAAAAGTGATACTGTTAGTGAAATAAGTAAGGGAACAGGGCAATTTTTTATTTTTATTTTTTGCAGATGATAAATAATTCCATTTCCATTGGTTAAAAACATCAAGCTTATTTTGGCATCTAAACTGGTTCAAGGATAAGCTACATGCTTTATAGAAATGAAATCATGTTTAACATTTAATCACACTTTGCAACATAAAATACAGTTCTAAGAAAATGCCATGTTATCAAGAAAATATAACGTTTCCCTCTTTTGTATATATGGTCTTTTTTTTTCTTTCCTAGATTCCAGTATAATTAGTAATGTTGTACTTCAAGACTTACTGGCATATGTATCTTCAAAACACTCCTATCTCAGAGATCTTCCTCAGAGGCATCCTCAGAAAATGAGCAGTATAGAATTTATAGAATTGGAGCAACTTCAGCCAGACATACTAGTCCATGCAGTTCTAAGAGTTGTTGATATCACTGTACTGACAGGTAAATATTTTGGATACTTCATCACTTTTAGGTTATAAAAAATTAAGACATAACAAGGACCTACTGTATTACACAAGGAACTGTACTCAGTATTTTATAATAACACATAAGGGAAGAAAACCTGAAGAAGAGTATATATATCACTGTACTGTATACCTGAAACTAATGTGATACTTTAGATCAACTGTATTTTGATTAAAAGAAACTTAAGTACAGGACTGTCTTAGTGTACCATTTGGTTATCAGTGGATATTTATCATTAGACAGTAAAGTATGATATCACATGCAATAGAGTAACGCCAACTAAATATTTCTTTTCCTTTTCCAGAGGCGTTATACAGTTATAGAGGACAGAAGCAAAGGAAAGTTATGTTAACAGTGGAACAGACCCAAGGTCAACATTATGTGCTTGTATTATGGGGTCCTGGAGCAGCCTGGTACCCTCAACTTCAAAGGAAAAAAGGTAAATACACCAAAAAGCATTTAATCTATTTATAGATGAGTAAATGATTAATGCTTATGAGCCTAAGATGAAGGGACTCTGGAGATCAGACAACGTTTGAAATATAATTGAGCATGATTGAATATTCTTTTGCAGTTTCTTGTTACAGTTTTTTACCTCCTGTAAACAATTCAATGATCTATAATCCTCTATAATTAATGGCAACAAATTAAAAGGTTTCATTTATCCCCAGGTATACTACTTTACCTTTTTCGTGAAGATTGAAGATCTTACCTTCCTTGGATAATGTTGTTTAAAACTTTAATTCTGGAGGTGCTTCTACAATTTTTATTCAGCCAACGTACTCTGATAAATAAACTCCTCTCTGGTTATAGGGCAGATGTTAGAGGAGTTGCATTAACTCTTTCAAGTCACAGTGTTACTGTTTAATAAATTACTGTGTTCCAGGTTTTTATTCCAGTTGTTTTAAAAATGTGGGCTATTAAACATCCATAGAATGTTCATGTTTAAAGTATGACCCATGGTTATATTTTTCTTTAGAGCATCAGTTAATCATTTATGAGGTGTTAAATGGAATTGGAACAACAGACTGGTTCCAAATAGGGAAAGGAGTACGGCAAGGCTGTATATTGTCACTCTGGTTATTTAACTTATATGCAGAGTACATCATGAGAAATGTTGGGCTGGATGAAACACAAGCTGGACTCAAGACTGCCAGGAGAAATATCAGTAACCTCAGATATGCAGATGACACCACCCTTATGGCAGAAAGCGAAGAACTAAAGAGCCTCTTGATGAAAGTGAAAGAGGAGAATGAAAAAGTTGGCTTAAAGCTCACATTCAGAAAACTAAGTTCATGGCATCCAGTACCATTACTTCATGGCAAATAGATGGGGAAACAGTGGAAACAGTGTCAACCTTTATTTTGGGGGGCTCCAAAATCACTGCAGATGGTGACTGCAGCCATGAAATTAAAAAACGCTCCTTGGAAGGAAAGTTATGACCAACCTAGACAGCATATTAAAAAGCAGAGACATTGCTTTGCCAACAAAGGTCCATTTAGCCAAAGCTATGGTTCTTCCAGTAGTCATGTATGGATGTGAGAGTTGGACTATAAAGACAGCTGAGAGCCAAAGAATTGGCGCTTTTGATCTGTGGTGCTGGGGAAGACTCTTGAGAATCCCTTGGACTGCAAGGAGATCCAACTGGTCCANGCTCCTTGGAAGGAAAGTTATGACCAACCTAGACAGCATATTAAAAAGCAGAGACATTGCTTTGCCAACAAAGGTCCATTTAGCCAAAGCTATGGTTCTTCCAGTAGTCATGTATGGATGTGAGAGTTGGACTATAAAGACAGCTGAGAGCCAAAGAATTGGCGCTTTTGATCTGTGGTGCTGGGGAAGACTCTTGAGAATCCCTTGGACTGCAAGGAGATCCAACTGGTCCATCCTAAGAGAAATCAGTCCTGAATATTCATTGGAAGGACTGCTGCTGAAGCTGAAACTCCAATACTTTGGCCACCTAATGCGAAGAACTGACTCATTTGAAAAGACCCTGATGCTGGGAAAGATTGAGGGCAGGAGGAGAAGGGGACAACAGAGGATGAGATGGTTGGATGGCATCACCGACTCAATGGAAATGAGTTTGAGTAAACTCTCACCAGCTCTGGGAGTTGATGATGGACAGGGAGGCCTGGCATGCTGCAGTCCATGGGGTCGCAAAGAGTTGGACACGACTGAGTGACTGAACTGAACTGAATTGATGTTTCAATAACAGTGTAACATCTTCATTTTGATACTGGATCCTTTAATTGTAACAATCAGAGACAGTTTAATTAGTGGCGTCTGAGTTATTTTACTCTGTTAAATTAATTCAGAGGTTGATTAGGGATGTGATCCATTCTTTTTTTACCTGAAAGAGTTAATGTGTCTTTGGAAACTTCTATTTCAAAATACTTATCTAAAGATAGGATCTATTACATTGCCTCTTTTAATCATTAATAGCCCATAACTAGGAATTGAGATAAGTCTGAATTTTGGCTTTCATGTTAAGATCAAACAGTGGCAAATATTTGTTTGGTTGAGAAATCTGAAAAACATGTGTCAGTGATACACAAACCATCATTATTGACCACTATGTCATGGTCGGGAACATGAGTCTGCTGCATGCTGAGCAGAATGTAGATCAAAGGTGGCATTCCGATTATAGTGGAGCTGTAGCAAAGCAGATTGCTCCATGCTTAATATGAATATCCCTTAAAAGCTGATAGTTATTTGGTCAATAGAAGAGGAAGTATATATTCTTTAGATAATTATTTGATTTTTAGGTTAATGTTGAAAATTTATAAATCCATGAATTTAAAGTGTAGTTTCTTTGTTCATTTCTTCAGCATATTTATTTATATTTCAAGTTTTAATATCTGCCTTAATACCTCAAGATCTAATTTTGAAGAATCATTTAAGTAAGTGGTTCTCCTTTCACAAATTGTTAGTATTCTGTCTATTCATTTAGTATTTCTTGAGGCATTCTCTGTATTATTTTGTCTGTACTGGGTCCTTGTTTTCCTTGTTCCCAAGGGTAACAAACTCACATTTAGATGATATAATTAGAAGTGATTGTCAAGCAGTAATTACTGAATACTAGAGACAAAAGAGTTGATGTTTTGGAGAAAAATAATAATAAATTAATTCCCAGTTTTTTTGAAATATGTTTTGCTAGTAGGAATTTGGTATGCCTGATGTGCAGCAAGCATTGGTTAAAGTCCTAATGAGGGTGGGCTAGGGACATAAATTACACTTCTTGGTAATAATTTGGTATGCATAAAATAAGCTATTCAGAACTAAGTGCCTTTCCAATGCAATATTCTCCTGAAATCTAATAGAAGTCTAATATTTAAAGAAATATAGCATTACAATAAAGTACACTCATGACGTTACTATTAAGCACAGAATAATACAAATGATCCCAACCTTTGTGGTTATGCTTCATGCAAAATCACAGTCATGTCTGCATGGAGGTTTGGCATTCCTTCACACCCTTAATTCATGATAGAAGCATAGAATTGTATCATGAATTGTCTCGGTACTACTCCGTCTCCCTCAGACTCACTAGCTTAACCCACATTCGACTCCTTTCTGTTTCTTGAACACACCAAACTGTTTCCTGCTTTGGGATCTTGAGTTTTTGTATTTCCCCTGCCTAGAGTGCTTCTTCCTCCAGCTCTCCCACACAGATGGCTGTCCACTTTCATTTCCCCAGAGAGGCCTGACACATGAATATACGAAATCAGTCTCTATCACGTCACTCTTTGCCTTGCACTGGTGCCACCTAACACAGACAGATGATCCAGCTGATTTCTTGCTTGATAATTAACTACATTTCTCGGTAGGTTGTAAAGTTTGTGATTAAAAGCACCCTGATTAGCCTGTTCACCACTGTGTCCTCATCACACAGAACTGCCTGCACTAGTAGATACTTTCTTTATAAATGATTGAAAAATAAAATATAGATCAGGCAGCCATTTAAAATTCCCACTGTCTTTAAGGAATAAAGACGCAAGTTCGAGGAGAAAATAGCTTGTTTCAAATGATAAGAAAAAAAATCACAAAGGTAAAAATGCTTACACATGAAGATTGTGCAGTCTGTTGGCTGTGCTAAGAAATTATATTTAAACTTGGGCACTGAAGGCTTGAATTTCACACTGGAACTCCATCATGGTTAACTTAAATGATTAAGGGGGATATATTGGACGTGTACAGGAGTATCTCCTAGTAAATAGGGCAAGAGTGATGAGTTTCAGGGGGACTTGGAACTAGGAACAGAAAAGCTTCCTGGGTCCAGGCAACATCTCCATGGATTTTCTTTATTTACTTAGTAGAGACTTTCTCTAGACTTTCTCTTCTTCCCAACATTATGGATAGCACATTGTTACTCTGTAGCTCCTGTTTTCCTTTTCCTTTTAAGAGACCAGTCCTATTTCTAAATTCCCAGTAAAGAGAATCTGATTGCCTAGTTTGAATTTGATTCAGTCAACTGTGGCCTGCAGGACAGGGTCAAAAAGTACCCGTTGGGGGATTCCCTGGCAGTCCAGTGGTTAGGACTCTCTGCACTTCTGCTGTGGGAGGCATGGGAACTAAGGTCCCTCATGCTGTACTAAAGGGAAAAGCAAGCATGAGTTGGAATATGTGAGCTTATTCCAGTGGGTGAGGGAATAGCTAAGGGGGTCATTCGTGGTCTGGTGGACACACCAATATATTCACTATCAAAGACATGTATGTTCACTAGCCTGGATAGATGTATAGATATAATATTTAGTTTAAANGTTGGAATATGTGAGCTTATTCCAGTGGGTGAGGGAATAGCTAAGGGGGTCATTCGTGGTCTGGTGGACACACCAATATATTCACTATCAAAGACATGTATGTTCACTAGCCTGGATAGATGTATAGATATAATATTTAGTTTAAAAAAATAGATTATAAGACTCCATGTATAATAGGATCCCATTTTAATAAAAGTGGATATGTAAGTATGTATATACACTTTAAAAAAATCTGTTAATACAGGTACTCAAATGCTAGCCATCTTTAGTAGTAGTATGTGGTTTTTATATCTTTAGTTTGAATTTCATGCATGTATGGAATTTGCATTTATTCTTTAAACCTTTTGGTATGAAGAAACTTCAAACATACAGACAGAATAATACAATGAACTAAAGTACCCTGCCGGGGTCCAGCCCCAGTGGATCCAGGGAATTCGAAGTGGGGACGGCGTTGGCGAGGAAAAATTATTTATTTATTAATATAGAAATATAAGATTAGATTAGGAAGAAATAGTATAGTAGGAAAATTTAGTGNGAACCTCCTGATAACACAGGCTAAGATTCTCAACTCCATTTCTTGGGGTTTTTTGCTATCATGCTCTGCCCTCTTCTGGTTCATCCACAGAAATGTAAGAGTTGGGTCCTATGCAGTTAATAGGACATTTCAGTTGGTGCTTTTCAAACAGGTTCAGAATGTTAGATTTAAAAAAAATTTTTTTAACAAGATTTTTGGGATATAATTTTCATATAGGCAGTTACCCTTCTTTAATAAAGTGTGTGCATTCACCCTGGTGAATATGGGCGTGAAACCCATGAGAGCGACACCACAGTCATGACATCATCTCCTGCCTCTTTGTATCTCTTTCCACCCCTCCTCCCTGCCCCCGACCCNTTTTCATATAGGCAGTTACCCTTCTTTAATAAAGTGTGTGCATTCACCCTGGTGAATATGGGCGTGAAACCCATGAGAGCGACACCACAGTCATGACATCATCTCCTGCCTCTTTGTATCTCTTTCCACCCCTCCTCCCTGCCCCCGACCCTTCCAGGGAGTCACTCTGCTTTCTATCACTAGAGATTAACCTGAATTTTCTGTGCTTTTATATATATATGGAATCATTTGTTTGGCGTCTCTAACTTAGCCAATTCTTGGAGAGGTATCAGTTTCTTTGAGATGTATCTATGTGGTTGTGTGTATCAATAAATCATTCTTTATCCTGTTATATAAATATACCATGCTTTGTGTATTTGTTCAGTTATAGATGTACATCTGGGTTGTTTCCAGTTCTTGGCTATTATAAAGTTTCTATAAACATTCAAGTACAAGGCATTATTCAGACATAGTCTTTCTTTTCTCATGAGTGAATACCCAAGAATTGAATCAATAGCTAGATTATATGGCAGGCTTATGTTTAACTGTTAAAGAAACTGCCAAAAAAATAAAAGAAACTTCCCATTTCCCAAAGCATTTTACATTTTACATTTCCACCAGCAGTGTACGAGTTTTGTTTTTTCCACACCCACCTCAGCATTTGGTATATGGACATTCTTCTTAATTTTGTTCATTCTAGTAGATGTGTAGTAATGGGTCATCATCATTTCATCTTGCGTTTACTTATTGGCTGGTGATGTTGAACACCTTTTATGTACTTAATTGCCACCTATATATCTTCTTTAATGAAGTGTCAGTTGAAATCTTTTGCTTACCAAGAAAAAAGATGGCTTCATTGTTTTGTTGAGTTTTGAGAGTTCTTTATATTCTGGGTAAACATTATTCTTTTTGGGGCTTACCTGGCGGTCCAGTGGTTAAGCCATCACCTTTCTAAGGCAGGGAGTTTGTGCTCAGTCCCGGGTCAGAGGGCTAAAATGCCACGTGCTCTGAGACGCTTACTCCTTGGAAGGAAAGTTATGACCACCCTAGATAGCATATTCAAAAGCAGAGACATTACTTTGCCGACTAAGGTCCGTCTAGTCAAGGCTATGGTTTTTCCTGTGGTCATGTATGGATGTGAGAGTTGGACTGGGAAGAAGGCTGAGTGCTGAAGAATTGATGCTTTTGAACTGTGGTGTTGGAGAAGACTCTTGAGAGTCCCTTGGATGCAAGGAGATCCAACCAGTCCATTCTAAAGGAGATCAGCCCTGGGTGTTCTTTGGAAGGAATGATGCTAAAGCTGAAACTCCAGTACTTTGGCCACCTCATGAGAAGAGTTGACTCATTGGAAAAGACTTGTTCTGGGAGGGATTGGGGGCAGGAGGAGAAGGGAACGACAGACGATGGAGATGGCTGGATGGCATCACCGACTCAATGGATGTGAGTCTGAGTGAACTCTGGGGAGTTGGTGATGAACAGGGAGGCCTGGCGTGCTGCAATTCATGGGGTCGCAGAGTCAGACAAAACTGAGCGACTGAACTGAACTGAATTTGAGGCCAGAAAACAAGACGCAAACCAGAAGCAACAGTGTAACAAATTTAATAAACACTTTAAAAATAATCCACATCAAAAAAAGCTTTAAAAAAAACCTTTTTTTTTTTTTTGCTGCATCCAGCTTGTAGGGTAGTTCCCTGACCAGGGACTGAACCTGTGTCCCAGTAGTGAAAGTGCTGGGTTCTAACCTCTGGACTGCCAGGGAATTCTTGGTTTTTGTTGCCCTTGTTGTTGTTTAGTCACTAAGTCATGTTGCACTCTTTGCACCTCGTGGACTGTAGCCCACCAGGCTCCTCTGTCCATGGGATTTCCCAGGCAAGAATACTGGAGTGGGTTGCCACTTCCTTCTCTAGGGGATCTTCCCAACCCAGGGATCAAACCTGTGTCTGCTGCACTGGGAGTTGTATTCTTTACCACTGAGACACCTGGGAAGCCCAGAGAATCACTGCTAATATCTGTTAATAAGTTTGTGTCTGTATCACGGTGGATGTTTGTCTGCAGTTTCCTTGTGTCTCTCTCTGGTTTTGGTGTTAGAGCAGTGCTCACAGAATGAGCTGATGAGTAGTGTCTCCTCTCCAGTCATCCCTTCCCTGGTGGGTCAGAGGTTAAAGCATCTGCCCGCAATGCAGGAGACCCAGGTTCAATCCCTGGGTCGGGAAGATCCCCCTGGAGAAGGAGATGGCAACCCACTCCAGTATTCTTGCCCAGAGAATCGCATGGACGGAGGAGCCTCTTCAATGTTCTAGAAGAGTTTATTTGGAATTAGATTAAATTCTTTCATACATGTTTGGCAGAACTCCTTCAGGCCTGTCTGGGCCTGAAGTTTTCTTTATTGGAAGGTTTTAACTACAAATTCGATTTCTTTAATAGATACAGGGCTATCCCAGTTACTTGTTTCTTAAGTGCACGTTGATAGTTTGTATCTTTCGAGAAATTTGTTCGTTTCATCTAGGTTGTTGGCACAACAACAAAAGTTTGTTGGCATGAAGTTATCATGTTTTCTTACTATCTCTTTTAATATATATAGAATTTGTAGTAATACTGGTATTACCTGATATTGCTAATTTGTGCCTTCTCTCTCTTTTTTTAACTGATCATTGGCTGGAGTTTTACCAGTTTTATTAATCTGCTCATATAACTACCTTTTGTATTCATTAATTTTTCTATTTTCTAGTCCATTGATTTCTGCTCTGATCTTTTTTTTTTTCTTTCTTCTGCTTTCTTGGGTTTCTTTCTTTTTTTTTTTCACATTTCTTAGGGTGGAAATGGAGGTAACTCATGTTTTTTCCCAATGTAGGAGTTTAGTGCCATGAATTTTCC
Organism: Neotragus pygmaeus; assembly: GCA_006410875.1. Taxonomy (NCBI): domain Eukaryota; kingdom Metazoa; phylum Chordata; class Mammalia; order Artiodactyla; family Bovidae; genus Neotragus; species Neotragus pygmaeus. The sequence goes on along the minus strand of SJYV01015684.1, from coordinate 240,402 downwards.
TGTTAAGTACAACTTCTAAGTTCTCTACCCAATACCTTATGGAGTATGAGATTTTCCACTCCAGCTGGTGGGAGAAGACACTATTCCTATCTCTGTGCAAGCTTCAGGGATTGTCCAATACTTTTGGATGGTTCTTTTCTTGTCCTCTGGTTACATATATTGGTCAGCTTTCAGTTGAATTCTTCAGGCGAGGGGTACCCTCTGCAATTCTCCAGAGTTTCCCTTTGTCTTGTCTCATAACCAACTCTGATATCTCCAGCCATATTAGCCTTCCAGACTCAAGCTGTGTCTGCTGTCAGTTAGGGAAACCACCAGGCTCTGCCTGGGCCTCCTTTCCTGCACTGGAGCCAGTAAACGCTTGTCTGTAGGCAGGGGCAGCTCTCGGCTTACACCTTTTGCTTCTCATGCCTTAGGGACCGCTGTCCTTTGTTGCCTGACATCTAGTGTCCTGAGAGCTGCTGTTTCATACATTTGGTTTGGTTTTTAGTTGTTTCCGGTGTCAGCTGTTTCTACGCACAACACTTCTGACATCAGGTGTATGGTTTGTTGTTGTTTTCTGCATCAGCAGCCAGCTCTCCAACTCTGAACATCAACTGGGTGTTGTACAGTTCAATTCAGTTTTGATGCTGCCTACTTCAAGTTAGTGTCAGACTTCACAGCTTTAAGAGCTCAGTCCTGGCCCAGAAATTTAAAAAACAAAACCCCACTTTTTAATTGAATTACAGAGATTTATTCTCAGAGAACTCCATACACTTCTACATGGAAACATTTATTATTAACTTTAATCAAATGTAAGTTCATATGCTGGACACACAGTGAGGCCTAATGAACTGAAATATCAAAGTTTGGAGCAGAAAAAGGTTTATTGAAGGGGCAAGCAAGGAGAATGAACAACTCATGCTCAAAAACTCCTAAGTCCCTGATGGTTTTCAGGGAGAAGTTTTTATGGGCAATATTTGGGGTATGAAAGGGTGTGACTTTCTTCAGATTGGTTGGTGGTAAGGTAACAGGATAATGTTCCAGGAATCTTGTGCTTTTTAGCCAGAAGTTACCATCCTCCACCTGGGTGGAGGCCTCAGTTCCTGCAGAAGAACTCCAGGATGCTGTTATATATATTTTATGAGGAGGACCCTGCCCCGCTGGTATTCTGTTGTTTCTTGACTGCTTGTTCGTTCGATTCCCTCCCTTCCCAGATTCGTAACTGAATTTGAACTCGGAAAGTCACGGAGACTGAATGAAGCCTATTTCTTAGAAACAGGAAATGAGGACAGAAAGGAATTTGTACCTGGGAGGGAGGGCCCCATAGGGTCATGCTCTGTTTTAATACTAACAGTTAATTTAAATTAATAGTATTTCTGGAAAATAAACACAGATAGTAGAAAATTTACACATTTTTACATCATCAAACAAAAATTTGATACAGTTTTCAAAAATGGGAGTCAGTGGCCACAGAAGCCTCTAGATTGATACTAATCGGGGAGATCTTGGGCAGTGTTGTAGTGCCACGTATGTTTCCAAACCTGCTTCCTACTTCTGTGTCCCTCCTGTCCCCGCCCCTGAAGCCTCACGGGCTTATGAAGATGATCACTGCAGGAAGAATGCCGCAGGCAGTAGAGGGGCTGCACTTACGTTGGTGTCACAGAAGAGTCAACTCTTTTTTCTTTTTTTTTAACAATCTTCTTTTTTATTAAAATCTTTATTGAATTTATTACAACATTGCTTTGGTTTTTTGGCCACCAGGCATATGGGATCCTAGCTCCTCAACCAGGGATCAAACCTGCACCCTCCTCATAGCAAGGNGAGTCAACTCTTTTTTCTTTTTTTTTAACAATCTTCTTTTTTATTAAAATCTTTATTGAATTTATTACAACATTGCTTTGGTTTTTTGGCCACCAGGCATATGGGATCCTAGCTCCTCAACCAGGGATCAAACCTGCACCCTCCTCATAACAAGGCAAAGTCTTAACCACAGGACCAGGATATTCCTGTTACATATCTTTTACATAAAACATCTGCTTGCTGGGTTAAAGGCCTAGAATTAGATATAACAATAGAAATAAACAACATATAGACAACAACAAATTAGGTGGCTATAGTTTTGATGATTGATAGCACAAAGGATATAGCCTTACTTCATCTGGGGCATGAGGCTGGGAGTTGAGAGTGTTCTTGCCAGCCCCAGTGAGGTACTCCCCACTGGGAAACCATACAAAAACCTTGTGCTGTTATATCAGTCCCTGGTGGGCTTCCCTGGAAGCTCATCTGGTAAAGAGTCCGCCTGCAATGCAGGAGACCCTAGTTCAATTCCTGGGTCGGGAAGNAAAGTTTGGAGCAGAAAAAGGTTTATTGAAGGGGCAAGCAAGGAGAATGAACAACTCATGCTCAAAAACTCCTAAGTCCCTGATGGTTTTCAGGGAGAAGTTTTTATGGGCAATATTTGGGGTATGAAAGGGTGTGACTTTCTTCAGATTGGTTGGTGGTAAGGTAACAGGATAATGTTCCAGGAATCTTGTGCTTTTTAGCCAGAAGTTACCATCCTCCACCTGGGTGGAGGCCTCAGTTCCTGCAGAAGAACTCCAGGATGCTGTTATATATATTTTATGAGGAGGACCCTGCCCCGCTGGTATTCTGTTGTTTCTTGACTGCTTGTTCGTTCGATTCCCTCCCTTCCCAGATTCGTAACTGAATTTGAACTCGGAAAGTCACGGAGACTGAATGAAGCCTATTTCTTAGAAACAGGAAATGAGGACAGAAAGGAATTTGTACCTGGGAGGGAGGGCCCCATAGGGTCATGCTCTGTTTTAATACTAACAGTTAATTTAAATTAATAGTATTTCTGGAAAATAAACACAGATAGTAGAAAATTTACACATTTTTACATCATCAAACAAAAATTTGATACAGTTTTCAAAAATGGGAGTCAGTGGCCACAGAAGCCTCTAGATTGATACTAACCGGGGAGATCTTGGGCAGTGTTGTAGTGCCACGTATGTTTCCAAACCTGCTTCCTACTTCTGTGTCCCTCCTGTCCCCGCCCCTGAAGCCTCACGGGCTTATGAAGATGATCACTGCAGGAAGAATGCCGCAGGCAGTAGAGGGGCTGCACTTACGTTGGTGTCACAGAAGAGTCAACTCTTTTTTCTTTTTTTTTAACAATCTTCTTTTTTATTAAAATCTTTATTGAATTTATTACAACATTGCTTTGGTTTTTTGGCCACCAGGCATATGGGATCCTAGCTCCTCAACCAGGGATCAAACCTGCACCCTCCTCATAGCAAGGCAAAGTCTTAACCACAGGACCAGGATATTCCTGTTACATATCTTTTACATAAAACATCTGCTTGCTGGGTTAAAGGCCTAGAATTAGATATAACAATAGAAATAAACAACATATAGACAACAACAAATTAGGTGGCTATAGTTTTGATGATTGATAGCACAAAGGATATAGCCTTACTTCATCTGGGGCATGAGGCTGGGAGTTGAGAGTGTTCTTGCCAGCCCCAGTGAGGTACTCCCCACTGGGAAACCATACAAAAACCTTGTGCTGTTATATCAGTCCCTGGTGGGCTTCCCTGGAAGCTCATCTGGTAAAGAGTCCGCCTGCAATGCAGGAGACCCTAGTTCAATTCCTGGGTCGGGAAGATCCTCTGAGGAAGGGATGAGCTACCCTTACTCCAGTATTCTTGAGCTTTACTGGTGACTCAGCTGGTAAAGAATCCACCTGCAACGCAGGAGACCTGGGTTCGATCCCTGAGTTGAGAAGATTCCCTGGAGGAGGGCATGGGAACCCAGTTGCCATGGGGATTCCTTGCCTAGAGAATCCCCATGGACAGAGGAGCCTGGCGGGTTGCAATCCATGGGGTTACAGAGTCGGACACGACTGAGTGACTGAGGACAGCACAGCACACAGTCCCTGGCAGTGAGACTGAGCAGGATCCTCCTCCCTGGTACAGACATCCATCTTTCCAACCAAGTTAGCCAAATGAATTTTTACTCTTAGTTACAGGCAGATGACCCCTTACACTTTAGAGTAAATGCTGAAGCCATAACTGAGTAAGATTGTCTAGCAAGAGAGTAAAGAAGGCCAACAAGACCTTAGTGTCCTTTACTATAAGTAACTGTGAGTCAACCATGTTTGTAAATTAAAGTTATGGTTTTGGCCTCCTAATTTATGATATTTCTTTTTGCTTATCTTTTACAGGAGTGATTCTAATCCAAGCCCAAATTTTAGAGCTAGTGTTTCCCATTACAGCAGTTCAGAAAATAGCTCTAAATGCTCGCTGTTCTCTGAAGAGTATTTTTTCTTCTCTTCCTGATATTATATACACTGGCTGCGCAAAATGTGGATCAGAACTGCGAACAGATGAGAACAAGATCTACAGACAGTGCTTTAGCTGCTTGCCATTCACCATGGAGAAAATGTACTACAGGTGAGGCAACTAGCAGGCCGGCTGGATGGGAAGTGTTTGTTATTATGGGACTAGAAATGCCCAAGAAGTTACATAGATCAAGTGTTTCTGATGAAAAATAACTGGAGCTAATCCAAGAGAGTAAATTTTTCCTCCTGAGTGATGGAGAAATGGCTATTTATGAAAGCAAAAATTGCCCAGTAATCGTAACAGGAATTTTAAAAAAGCAGTAATTGGGAGATTTTATTGTTTTTAAGCAGATATACTAAAGAAACCTTTTACTTGGTTTAATTTTTAACCAAGTTCTAAGTGGCTCATAAGAAACTCATTTCCCCATCTTCATACATTATTGGAATTTAAAGGTTAAAATTAATTGTGTGATCTAACCCCTGAGTTGTAGAAGCTAGTAAGATGTTTAGCTTTTCTGCACCTCAGTTTTCTCATCTTTACACTAAATATTAAGGAAAGCAGATTAGCAATCAGTGTTTTATGCTCTTTTCTATTTCTAAATACTGTAATATCCAAAAACCAAAGGCACATATGTTCAGCATGTTATCATGGAATACTTTAAATAAGAAAGTTTATAGAAGCATAATCTATTAGATTTATTTCTCTTTACATATATTTCTGTTTGTTATGAATAAGTAAATGAACTTTGCTCTTACTTTGGAAGTTGCTTGTCTGAAAAAGAAGATTGGATTCAGATGCAAGGTCCCCACTCCCTTCATCTCCACCAAGTCCATTCTCCACAGCCAACAGAGCAACCACTGCCTTCCTTTAGAACCTTTCCAGAATTTGCCGTCACACTCTGCATTTCTCGTCACACTCGTCTGCCACATTCCTTGCCTTGATCTCTGGGTTGACACTGGCCTTAGGTACGGTTTTTAGCGCTCCGGCTTTTTCCTCCNTTGAAAGTCTTTTTGACGGTCCTGAGCTGTTTGCTCTTTTGTAGGCCAGCTTTAATGACCATAGTTGATGGAAAATATAAGGCCTGCATCCATGTAGGATCAAAGCTGATCGAGAAGATTCTTCTCAACATTTCTCCTGAGTGGCTCAACAGAGTAATAGGTAAGATATCAACATGCCATCAAGAGGTTGTCCTCTGTGAAACCATTCATATCAGGAGTACAGATAGTATATTAAAATAGAAGGAACATTATACTCTAAATTAACTTCTTTTCCTGTCAGTTTATAAACAGAAGGATAGTTCAGCTTGAGTGAAACACAAGACTGTACAGACTACTGTATATAAAATAAGTAATCAACGAGGACCAACTGTATAGCACAGGGAACTCTACTCAGTACTCTATAATAACCTATGTGGGGAAAGAACCGGAAAATGAATAGACGTATGTATATGTGTAACTGCATCACTTTGCTGGGCGCCAGAAACTAACACAACATTGTAAATAAACTACACTCCAGTATAAAATAAAAATTTTTAAATAAATAAAATTCTCATATATACAATGAAAAAAACAAAACAACACAAGATTATGTGAGTTGGAAGGAAAGACTTGCTCTACATCTGTCTCAGCACATGAAGAGAGAGAAGTAGGTGCCTAATCTCTCCTTATTCTAACTTTCCAATTGGTAAGGGAAAACACCAGTACCTTAGTTTTTTAACAATTAAGTAAATGAATGTACAGCGCTATATAAACATATGAAGACTGTCCAGATGTCAGTCATGTGGATGTTCAGGAACTTCAGCTCTGATGATAGGCACAACAACAGTGGCTGATCATCAGTAGCTAACAACAAAAGTGAAGACGATGCATTTGTCAGATGCTCAAACTCCATCCTTCCCTCATTAGTCTTAGACTCTCTAAGCAGATGAGTTAATCTCATTTACTGATGGCTCTGTCTCTCAATGGTGGGTTACTTTTTCTGGCTTTCGGTTTTGCTTAAATGTTGAACGTTGCGTACAGAACGATACAGACTGAGGTGAGCAGTATTTGTACCTAAAGGGAGCGTGCCTATTTTCTTCGGCTTTTAATGGGGGTGGGCGTCAGCAGAGCAGAGTTAATTTTGCCGGACCAGGAGTTGGATTTGAGTTTTCCATTGCTCTGGTTACCTTCAGGTCACCACTGGCTTCAAATTATCTAGCATTATCCGTGCTCAGGGTGGGGAGTGGTTCTCCAGAGAGTTTCCTCCGAGTATTCCTGCTCCACTGTCAGCTTTAATCCTTCACCCTGCACCCGGGCCTCAGAGAGTTTCTTACATTCTTATACCTCACCAGGTTGCACAGGCTCCGTTGGTTGTCATTTTTGCATCCCAGCCTAGAGAGAGGGGCAGGAGTGATTCTCTTTGCTTCTTGTCTAGCCGTAGTCCTACCCAGGTTCTTCGTGTGTCTGGTTCTGGGATGTGGTGCTTTCTAACAGGCCCTGTCCCTCCTGCCATAGCAGCCAAGCTCTGCCTGTGTCTTTGCTGAGTATCTGTGCGTAGTCCTACCCCTATCCCAGCCACAGGGAGCTGCTGATGGTCTTGATCCAAGGTGGTTTTCTGCCCCTCCCCCAGGGACAGAGGGAATTTCCTCCATCTTCATCCTCACCATCTGTATCTTGGGGCAGGAAGACTTGTGGTCTTAAGGACCCTGGTGGTCCAGGGGCTAAGACTTAACGATCCCAATGCACAGGGTCCCTGGTCAGGGAGCGAGATCCCACAGCCACGACTAAAGGTCCTACAGTGAAGATCGAAGATCCTGCCTGCCGCAACTAAGACCTGGCACAAACAAATAAATAAGTATTTAAAAAGATTTTGATATTCATTAAGTAACTGACTCAGGGTTCTGTTATACAAGCAGTATGTGTATATATAACCATGGTAAGATAGACTAGATGAACCTGAGAGTTCTTTTCTGATATGGACATACCCTTTTTGTTTCAAGCTTAATTTAGGAAAAGATGAATCTCAGTTCTCTCCTGTATTGTTTTATGAAGCCGGTGGCTGTGCCATAATAGGAAACACCATCAGTCTGAACCCGTGCTTTCTCTTCAGAACAGCAGGAATTGGACCTCATCATAATAGAGGAACCTATGGCTAGAAAGAGCAGGGGTAGAGATATTTACAGTGGCTTTGGGACTTGAGAAACCAAGGGGAACAGTGAACCCTTTACGTGGGAGCACTTCCATGCCCTCCCCTCGGAAGGGACACTAAGAGCCGCGCGTGTTTCCTCTTCCGCAGCCCCTCCCTCTGATGTCACCTACGGAATGGTCGCCTCGGACCTGCTCCATGCCTTGCTGGCGGGCAGCAGGGCACCTTGTGTCCTGAAGGTGCAGAGCCTCTTTGTGTTGGATGAGAACAGCTACCCACTGCAGCAGGACTTCTCCCTCCTGGATTTTTATCTCGACAGCTTGAAACATGCATCCCATGCCCTTCTCTGAAACCAGAGGAAGAAAATGCAGGTGCTTCAAGGAAGAGCACTGAAATGATTTGTCTTTGGAAATGAATGACAGGGCTTCTGCTCGGGGTTTTAAAATAAGTATGTTTTAAAAAGAGAACTGTGCTAAATATATTAATTAAAACTTTTTTGTCCCTAAGAAAATTCTGTGAAGTTTATTGTTCGCTTATTTTTTGGTCTTTCCCTTTCTTGCCTCTAGAGAAATGATCTAGCAATGAGGCAACATCCAGCAGATCATTAGGATTAAGTCTCTTTCCATTTAGTCCCTGCTCCATTCTAGGCACTGTGCTAAGTACTGAGACGTGGACCTGAGGAATTGCTTTTCTGCTATGGTGACAAACTTAGTTTTTTTTCTTACTCCTTCATTAATAAACTGTAGACATGACATGATTTCTTTGATTATAATTATACATGACTATGGCTTAGTTCATATAAGCCTATGTTTAGACAAGTTCCAGACGACCGTGTCTTTTGATAAGGAGGCATTGAAAATGTAGGAACATGGTCATGTTTCAACTCATCATCAGGAAAGGCAGAGAGTCATAGTGTTCATTTCTAGGATTTGAGTACCTCACTGAATTTACTTATCAACAGACACTTTACAACTTGTTACATTCTGTACATTCTCTCATTACACTATAGCAGCAGCTCACAGAGAATGGCAGTCACCAGTGAGGAAATAGGGAGCGGTACTTAACCAGGAGGCCTGGAGGATGCTACGAGATTAATCATATTGCTTGAAGAAAACTAAATTCATGATAAAATGAACAGGTGTGTTTTGTAAAATTGTTTTGGTTCATTGAAAATTTTTTTTCTCAAATTCAGGCTTGTTTTCTTTTTAACTTGGCTTCCCTAAAAATGAACCTCAGGAGTTTTGTGATTCTCTCCAAAACCATATACAAAAATGATGAGAGTATGTATGAGAGTGCACACATACAGAAGAACCTTATTCAGTGGAGAAGGGTCTGTAACTTCTAACAAAACTTTCTCACACAGTTTGTGACAGTTTCTTGTCATGAGAACAAGCTCCTGCCTGATCTCTCACCCCGACAGCCCCCGCCAAACGGCACCTCCTCTCTCCATCCTGGTGTTTCTCTCTGATTCATTTCACTGTGAGCTCAGATAAGCTCCGGGTAGCAGGCCGGCGAATTTCTGCATAATCAGATACTAGATAAGCTAAGGAGCTGTCTTTATTTACATTTGTTGTCCCTCAGTTGCTCAGTCGTGTCCGACCCTTTTGTGACCCCATGGACTGTAGCCCACCAGGCTCCTCTGTTGATGGGATGTTCCAGGCAAGAACACTAGAGTAAGTTGCCATTTCCTTCTCCAGGGGGATCTTCCTGATCCAGGGATCAAACCTGAGTCTCCTGCATTGCAGGCAGATTTTCATGCAACACTGTGATCATACTGTCTGGAAGAATCTTAGCAATATGGTATAGTGATTCCCCTAAATGGGAAATCCTGGTTTTATTTTCTCCTTTATTTTTACTTGATGGAATTATTAGAAAAATATCCCTAACTTCTAAAGAATATAAATTGCCTGTATTAAAAAGATCACTTCCCAAATATAGAAAAAATATATATTCATGTAACTAATATCCCAATTAAGATTTAGAACATTTCCATCACTAAAAATTTCATCTCCACCTCCAGTTAGTTCCCACTAATGACAGGAAATCACTGTTCTAATTTCTATCACCATAGATTAGTTTGACCTGTTCTTGAATTTCATAAGTAAAATCATATAGTTTATTTCCTCTGTGAACTTTTTTTTGCACATCATTTTTGAAATTCACCCAAGTTTTCATGTGACTCACTAGTTCATCCTTTTTATTGCTGTGGAATATACAAATTTTATGAATATATTACATTATCCATTTTCAGGCTGCTATAAGCATCATTTTACAAGTCTTGTTCTGGATGTATGTTTTTATTTTGTAGTTGGGGAGGTAGATCCCTACGGAGATTGCTGGTTTATGGGATAGGTGTATATTTAACTTTGTGAGAAACTTTCAAGCAGTACTCCAAGACTGCTCTATACACTTCATGTATGAGGATTCCAATTGTACACCTTGCCAGCATTTGAGGGTGTCATTTTCATTTTAGCCATTGTAATGGGTGTAAAGTGGTTTAAAACATTAGGTTAGTGGCTGTGAGAAGGGGAGCTAGTGCTTGGGAATGGACACGAGAGAAGTGTGTGTGTGTGGTGGTGGGGGAGCTAGCTGCCTTATCAGTTTCCCTGCAGCTCTGATGGAGGAGATAGGTAGGCCCAGGCTGAGCCCTGCAACTGGTGTCCTGCTGATGCTTTGAAATGGGATACCAGTGGGAGCATTGGCCTGATTGGGTGCATTCTTGTGGATTTCCCCCCAGGACACATATGCAGAGAAGGGCTTCAGTCTAGGGGAAGGACAAAAGGAAGGAGAAGATGCAAGCTGGAATCCAGCTTGGCTGAGATGTGCCCCACACCAGGGCCAAATATGGAGATGACTGGTCGGGGAAAAAAAAAAAAAGTCCAGAAAACTGCCACTACATAAGCAACCTATGCTGCCCCTGGTAGGTGCAACTCACTCTGAGCTCACCTGTGTGCCCCTTCAAACGCATCCTGCTGTTTCCACACACACTTTGCTTCTTCCACATGTATTTTGCTTCTAATGAACCTCCCCCCTTTTTTCCTCACAGTCTTGATCTCTGCTGAGTTCTTCAAAGAACACAGGAACCGAAGTCCTGTTTTTAGTCTTTCACCCCCGGAATCAGCTCCAAATTCATCCTTTAAAGCTTGCTCTGCAGATGGAATTCCCTTTAAGCCTCTCCTTCGCAATGAGTACGCCACTAAACAGTAGAAGGCGCTAGAGATCCATTGCGGAATGTAGGTGCTTTTCTCGGTGGGTGCCAGCAGCTGCACATGTCCGAGGGGTGCGCCGACACTGGGTGGCGCTCTGCTCCAGCGACATACCCTGGACGCCGCGGGTCCCTCCACCGGCCTGCGGCTTGGCCTAGCCCATCAATCACGTTCCCATGGCCCTCCTGACAAGGAGACCACCAGCTCCAGGACCCACTCCGGTCTGTACCCATGCACCACCCACCCCACTCATCCATTCCCTGTAAGTTTGTCCTACCAGATTTGTCAAATAGCAAACCGATTAAAGCATATTACCAAATCAAAGGGCAGATAGAAATCATCTAATCATTTGCTGGATTATACCTCATTAGTGGAGATGAACAGAGTTTACCAGACAGGAGTGAAGGAGAGAGGAAAGGAGAGGGAGGGAAGTAGGAGAATAGGGATGAAACGTGGAGAAATGAACAGCCTCACTAGAAACCAACTGGGACAAACAAAAGTGGCTCTATTGAATAGGCACTTACAGGTCCTTTCATGGATCCCAGGCTGTGGAATGTTCTGGCACTCCACAGCATCTCTGTCCCTTCTGAGGTCTCTCGGGCTATATGTGATGATGTTACCATTTTTAGACATCTGGAATCTGATTCAGATCCCAGCTTCACCACTTCCTAGTTCTGCAGCCTGAGAGATGGCGTTGCCTTCCCGATGCGCACGCCCCCTCACTTCTAAGTGTGGGCAAGTTCCTCCTGAACTGTTGGACAGTTTAACAAGCAAATGCTCAAAGACCTAGTACCGTTCCTCAGAGCTAGTTCCCTCCTCTCCACCTTGATAGTCCTCTCTGAGAAACACAACCCTGAAGTAGAGAGGGGAGGTAGTGATCTGGGCAAATAATGCCATACTTAAAAAATTAAGGGGGAAAAACCCATAACAGGCAGATAGTCCAATCTAGCTTCATAAATTAAGACATACATCCATTTTGTTGAAAGAGCCAGCCTTGTAGCATGTAATCAGTTACCTACTTCATTCTTTTCTTCCCCGTCACCCATTCAAACCTGCTTCCCCCTTCCCTTTGGATAAAATCTAGGGCAAGTCCCAACTTTTTTGATCGTTCTTACGTAACAATAAATCTTTCCTGTGACTTCTAGTTGTAAAAACAAGCTGTGTTCAGCACTGGAAATGTCCAGCCTCACGCAGTGGTCTAAACCTCCAACGTCCTTTAAAGCTTACAACTCTCCTTCCCCCCTGCCCTGACCTAGGCTCATGCCTTACAGATAGGCATGGAGCTCCATTTTTTTATTTCTCCAGTTTGTGCTTCCATTCCTCCTCCGAATTTTATAACAGGGATCTCTTTCTTTTTTTTTTTTTTAAATTTTATTTGTTTATTCATTTTTTTGGTTGCTCCATCCATGTGTCATGTGGGACCTAGGTTTCTGCGCCAGGGACTGAGCTCACATCCTCTGAATTGGAAGCATGTAGTCTTAACCACTGGACCACCGNATCTCTTTCTTTTTTTTTTTTAAATTTTATTTGTTTATTCATTTTTTTGGTTGCTCCATCCATGTGTCATGTGGGACCTAGGTTTCTGCGCCAGGGACTGAGCTCACATCCTCTGAATTGGAAGCATGTAGTCTTAACCACTGGACCACCACCACCACCACTGTCCCCTAACAGGGATTTCTGATCATCCAGGCAGGGGCAGGGAAGTGGTACTGAAAGGCCACCTAAGGGGCAGGGGAGGTTCTACGTGACCAGTTATGAGCTAGAGTGCTCACATGAGTTCTTCCAGACCCTCCTTTTTCTGCAGGTTCCCATGACTCAGGTTTGCCCCAGAGTGTGGGATGGCACACAGTACCCATCTCTTCCACTTTAAAGGTCTGTATTACAGTTTTGGGAAATGAAAATCTAAAAATTATGCTTCCCAGACTCTCTTATGGACCAGGTTCCAGGTTGTTCACCAGATGTGAGGCACTCAGGTGAAGCTAGGAAGTGGAAAGTAGAAAATCATCCTTTTCTTCCTTTGATGGTGACGCTTATGACAGCAAGATGCTTGAGACTCTTGTAGTAATTTGAGCAAAAAAAATTTGTGCGAATTCCAGCCAGTTGTCACAGTAGGATACCAAATAGGCAGCAATGGCTTTGAGACCTGGCAGCAGTTACGAGACAGGGGTTGTCCTCCTCTGGGACCGCACCTGCACAGCCAAGCACAGACCCTGGAGTTATCCATTTCTAGGAAACGTCAATACGGCACCCTGAGTTATCACCCCCGTCTTTAGCCTCTCCCTGCAGCTGTATCTGTTGCCATGGTGCTTGGCAGCTCCTCTCCCCAAAAGGTGCAGTTTACCCTGCCCCTTGACTTGGAAACTTGGCTACGTGACTCACTTCAGCCAATAGGATATTAGGCGACAGCACAAGCTGAAGGCAGAAGCGTGCTTGTCCTTCTTCTGCCTTCCTAGTGGAAAAACTTTCCCTGGGTTGCTGCTGCCCCTTCAGCTTGTGCTCAGAATGAACAAACATGGAGCAGGCCTAGGTGAGGATGTGAGTCTGGTCAGATCCACAGGTTGAAAGTGAGTTGCCTAATCTAGATTCAGCTGATCCACAGATGTGTGAGAAATACATGCTCAATTTAGTAGAACACTAAGATGTTGAGATTCTTTGTGATGCACCATTTTCCCAAAAACAGCCAACTGATACAAGCAACTTTTTTCCTTTTGGCTTCATCAGCCCCCTAAGAAGGCTGTGTAACTTGTGTCATCAAATTCCCTGTATAAAATCACTCTTTGTTGCGAGTTCTTTCTCTGGGAGAAGAATTCTGAGAAAATAATGATTTTTCTGCTTGAGTCAGAGTTATGTTCATGCTGAGAATTAGAAAACCTGAATGAAATACAGAAAGCTTCTTTGCTAAAGAGCTGCCAAGTCAACAAGCAGTTGATGGGCCATGATCTCAGAAGAAGGAAAACACAAGGGATGAGCCGGCATTTTGTGAACCACTTTTCCCTTTAGGAAACTTGCTGAGCATTTGCACAGAGGGCCATGGGTTAAGAGATAGAAAAGGAAGCAGAGTCTCTGGAGCTGAACAAACAAGACGTTGGAGACTGGAGTTGCCAAGGCAGCTGGGATTAGAGGGGCCAAGATGCTAGATAAAAGCAAAACACAGAAACGAAACTCTGGGGGATTATCTGGTGGTCCTGTGGTTAGAGCTCAGTGATTTCACTGTGGTGGCCCAGGTTCACTCCCTGGTCAGGGAACTAAGCGAGTCACATGGCATAGCCAAATAAAAAAGAAATTCTGAAACTTGAATGACATTTTAAAGCTGTTGAAAGAAAAAGAAATGTCAACCTAGATTTTATATTCACAAAAATTTTTGGTGTGTTTCTTGGGATTTTCTGTACACAAAGCCATGTTGCTGCTGTTAAGTCGCCTCAGTCGTGTGTGACTCTATGTGACCCCATAGACGGCAGTCCACCAGGCTCCTCTATCCCTGGGATTCTCCAGGCAAGAATTCTGGAGTGGGTTGCCATTTCCTTCTCCAATGCATGCATGCATGCTAAGTCACTTCAGTCGTGTCTGACTCTGTGAGACCCCATAGATGGCAGTCCACCAGGCTCCTTTGTCCCTGGGATTCTCCAGGCAAGAATTCTGCAGTGGGTTGCCATTTCCTTCTCCAATGCATGCGTGCATGCTAAGTCGCTTCAGTCGTGTCCAACTCTGTGCGACCCCATAGACTAGGCTCCTCTGTCCACAGGATACTCTAGGCACGAATACTAGAGTGGGTTATCATTTCCTTCTCTGCAAAACCATGTTATCTGCAAATAAATATAGTTTTACTTCTTTCATGATCTGGATTCCTTTTATTTCCTTTTCCTGTCCAATCACACAGCCACCACAGTTTTGCAAGAGATAAGGAAGGCATGAAGATTGTAAAGGAAGAAGTAAAACTATCATTCACAGAGGTCATTACTATATACAAAGAAAATACAAAGAATCTACAAACAATTACAAGTGACTTTAGCAAGGCCACTCACTAGGTACAAAGTTAATGTACAAAAATCAATAGAATTTTTATATACTAGAAACAAGTATAAAACACCTAAGAGTAAGTCCAAGAGAAGAGGCACAAGAACACTTTCTGTAAAACCACAAAACAAGTTTAAAGAAACTTGCAGAAATCCTAAAGAAATGGAGGGATACACCATGTTGTACACATGTAATACACTATGTTAATGGGCTGACGATTCAACATTTTAAAGATACCAAATTGTCCCCAAACGGACCTATATGTTCAATGGAAAGTCTAACCAAATTCTAGTACTTTTTTGGTGTGGAAATTAAGAAGCTGATTCTAAATGTTTTACGGAAATGCCAAGGGCTTCATTCTGCTTGGATCACCTTGTGGACAGGATTGAGACCTGCTGTCTTAGGTCCACGGGAGGCACTGTGTATTTTTTGCCCTGACTGTGTATGTAAACAGGGGCCAACCCAATATAGCTCCCTCCACCTTCCCATCAGAGCAGAGAGCCTGCCTGTCTCTTGCCATTGAAAAATTTCAACTGTGAGTCAGACATGTCTATCCATTCTGTCCTGCAAAGGGCATATTTACCAACTTTTCCAAGTGGCCCTAGAAAGGTCACTGATAGACATGCACCTCCCCTTGAAATGTGGGGGTAGTTGGCACCTATGGTCTCAGGACCCCAAGAGAAAGTGGAACAGTTCCATTCTAGTAGCTGGCCATATAAACACACTGTTGCTGTTTAGTCACTAAGTGGTGTCTGACATTCAACTCTTTGTGACCCCATGGGCTGTAGCCCACCAGGCTCCTCTGTCCATGGGGTTCTCCAGGCAAGAATACTGGAGTGGGTTGCCATTTCCTTCTTCAGGGGCTCTTCCTGGATCAAGAATTGAACCCATGTCTCCTGCATTGGCAGGTGGATTCTTTACCACTAAGCCACCAGGGAAATCCCATACAAACACATAAAGAATGCCTATTACATGTGTGCTATGATGCTATTAGAAATTGCTGCAGTATCAATTATGTTAAAAATCATAAGTAAGGAAAAGCAAACACAGGGTATTCTGTGCATACAGACCACGAGCAGCAAAGCTTGTATTTGTGCAGAGACTAGAGGTGAAGTCAAAGAGGCAACATTTCACTGCTTTCTTTTGCGGNCAGGCTCCTCTGTCCATGGGGTTCTCCAGGCAAGAATACTGGAGTGGGTTGCCATTTCCTTCTTCAGGGGCTCTTCCTGGATCAAGAATTGAACCCATGTCTCCTGCATTGGCAGGTGGATTCTTTACCACTAAGCCACCAGGGAAATCCCATACAAACACATAAAGAATGCCTATTACATGTGTGCTATGATGCTATTAGAAATTGCTGCAGTATCAATTATGTTAAAAATCATAAGTAAGGAAAAGCAAACACAGGGTATTCTGTGCATACAGACCACGAGCAGCAAAGCTTGTATTTGTGCAGAGACTAGAGGTGAAGTCAAAGAGGCAACATTTCACTGCTTTCTTTTGCGGAAGTTGCTTCACTGTGTAAGAAAAGAGAAGACACCATTTAAGTGATGTTTCAGTTACGCAGAAACAAGGCTTGAATATGCAAGGTTAGTAGTATTCAGATGAAAATGATAACTGAGCACAAGCTGGAATCAAGATTGCCAGGAGAAATATCAATGACCTCAGGTATGCAGATGACACCACCCTTATGGCAGAAAGTGAAGAGAAACTAAAAAGCCTCTTGAGAAGTTATAAAAAGATAATTTCAAAGCAAAACTCAAGCTTCTAACCAAAGTGTGTGTACCAAATTTCTAGGCTGACCACTGGAAACTTCCTCTAGGAAAAAACAAAGGGCCCACAGCTAGAAGAGGTAAGGGGTTCAGGCTAGAGTGCCTTAGACCTAGAGATGCAAAGGCCTAATAGCTGCCTTGTCCTATAAAATCAACAACTGACACAACATGAACAAAAGTAATTAGAATTCTAATAAAGTTTCTAGGTATTTTCCCTACTACTCTAAAGCATGTCACTTTGTTGAATTTTAATTTTTTAAGTAATCTACTTTATCTATCCTAATATAGTAAAATAATGACATCAACATGTAATCAATGACAAATTAATAAACCACTTAACAGTTAAAAAAAATAAATAAAAAGCCTCTTGATGAAAGTGAAAGAGGAGAGTGAAAAAGTTGGCTTAAAGCTCAACATTCAGAAAATGAAGATCATGGCATCTGGTCCCATCACTTCATGGCAAATAGATGGAGAAACAGAGGAAATAGTGTCAGAGTTTATTTTTCTGGGCTCCAAAATCACTGCAGATGGTGATTGCAGCCATGAAATTAAAAGACGCTTACTCCTTGGAAGGAAAGTTATGACCAACCTAGACAGCATATTCAAAACCAGAGACATTACTTTGCCAACAAAGGTCCATCTAGTCAAGGCTATGGTTTTTCCAGTAGTCATGTATGGATGTGAGAGTTGGACTGTGAAGAAAGCTGAGCGCCAAAGAATTGATGCTTTTGAATTGTGGTGTTGGAGAAGACTCTTGAGAGTCCCTTGGACTGCAAGGAGATCCAACCAGTCCATTCTATAGGAGATCAGTCCTGGGTGTTCTTTGGAGGGCATGATGCTAAAGTTGAAGCTCCAGTACTTTGGCCACCTCATGTGAAGAGCTGACTCATTGGAAAAGACTCTGATGCTGGGAGGGATTGGGGGCAGGAGCAGAAGGGGATGACAGAGGATGAGATGGCTGAATGGCATCACTAACTCGATGGATGTGAGTTTGAGTGGACTCTGGGAGCTGGTGATGGACAGGGAGGCCTGGCGTGCTGCGATTCATGGGGTCGCAAAGAGTCGGACATGACTGAGCAACTGAAATGAACTGAACTGAACTGAACTGAACTGATAACAGTTATCAGTGACAAGCAGAAGGGCTGCTGGTGACTTTCAGTACATCTTCACAGGGAATCGATGACTGTGGTTTGTGGGAATTCCACCTTAGTGAAGTTTACACGGACATCTACCACAACGTAGTAATCATAATGGCTCTGCTAGGTTTACAGGCAAAGGTTTCAGCCCTATGGGCTATGCTTTGGCCATGTGCTTTCATCATCTCTTACCCAAAATGAGAGCCCCAAGGGCAGATGATCAGAACCCGTCCACCACTTGGTACCTGGGCGGGCTGTTCACAGCATTCTCCTGCAGGTGTGAAGCCAGTGAGTCTTGATCCCCAAGAGCCTTCTCTTCCAAGCCATGCTGCCCAGGCATCCTGGGACTATTCCACACTTATACGCCCAAGCTAGTTGTCAGACTATGCTATTATATTAGGTTGGTGCAAAAAGTAACTGCAATATTGCGTTGTTGAACTTTGCTGTTTGATATTGGAATACATTCTTAAATAAATGTGGTTATGTTAGGCATAATTTTAATGTGCATTTCTCACTTTATATTTTTTGCTAATGACATTATTTGCTGTATATTTTATATTTATTTTAGACTATAGAAATGATATTAGGAAAAAAGCAGACTCGAGTGATTTTTTTTTTTTTAATTCAAGTGCAAAAGGGGTTGTTAATAATCAGAGACAACTCGAAATGTCAGCAACACATTTGACCTAGGAACTGCTAATGAGCATACAGTAGTGGTTCAAGAAGTTTTGCAAAGGAGACGAGAGCCTTGAAGATGAGGAGCATAGTGGGTGACCACTGGAAGTTGACAACGACCAATTGAGACCAGTCACTGAAACCGATCCTCTTACAACTATATGAGAAGTTCCCCAAGAACTCAACGCTGACCATTCTACTGTCATTTGGCATTTGAGGCAAACTGGAATGGTGAAAAAGCTCAATACATGAATGCCTCCTGAGCTGACCGGAAAAAAAAAAAGCATCGTTTTGAAGTGTTGTCTTCTCGTATTCTACATAACAACAATGAACCATTTCTCTATCAGGTTGTGACATGTGACAAAAAGTGGATTTGATATGACAACTGGTGACAACCAGCTCAGTGGGTGGCCTGAGGAAGCTCCAAAGCACTTCCCAAAGCCAAACTTGCACCAAAAAACGGTCCCGGTCACTGGTGGTCTGCTGCCAGTCTGATCTGCTACCGTTTTCTGAATCCCAGAGAAACCATTAGGTCTGAGACGTATGCTCAGCAAATGGATGATATGCACTGAAAATCCCAATGTCTGTAGCCGGCACTGGTCAACAGAAAGGGCCCAATTCTTCTCCATGCCCAACCGCACGACCGCAGGGTGCACAACCAACATTTCAAAAGTTGAATGAATTGGGCTATGAAATTTTGCCTCATCCACCATATTCACTTGACCTCTCACCTACTGACTACCACTTCTTCAAGAATCTCTTGACAAATTTTTGCAGGGAAAACACTTCCATAATCAGCTGGAGGCAGAAAATGCTTTCCAAGATTTCGTTGAATCCTGAAGCACAAATTTTTATGCTACAGGAATGAACAAACTTATTTTTCATTGGTAAAAATGTATTGACTGTAATGGTTCCTATTTTGATTAATAAGATGTGTCTGAGCTTAGTTATAATGATTTAAAATTCACAGTCTGAAACTGCAGTTACTGTTGTACCAACCTAATATTTATTGTGAACCAACTGAAGTAAACCCTTTAGACAACTTCTCTGCCAGGCAGAAGGTGGAGAAACAACAGCAGAAAAAAAGTGTAGGCTGAACGTTAACACACCATCAGCTTTCTAAGTTTCCACGGCACTCGTTACACATGTACAGCTACACTTTCACTAAAGAGCCTATTTCTTCTCAGTGTCTGAGTTTCCAGTCCAATTCAAGACAGGGATGACCGGGAGCCAGGATTCTAAGTCCAGGCACCCCCATGGGCAAAGAAGGACAGAGTGAGTGAAGGAGGGTCTCTCAGGCTGCTGAGATGTCACCCACCGGTCACACCGCTGCCCAGGCCAGGGATCTCCTGTCCCCTCTTCTCTCCTATACATCAGCATATATGTTCCCCCAGCTCAGGCTGATCCTGCAGGCCAGTGAGTTGCTGGATGCAGTGTCCAAGCCTGTGGCTGTCAGGCGTGGCTCTGGAGGGAGAGAGCTTCTGGAGCAGACCTGAGTTCCCCGCCCTGGTTAGGGCTCGGTGGTGCGGCAAAGCGCGTGCCAGCGCTTCACCAGCTCCTTGGGTTTGCTAAGCATCTCGTTCCAGTGCTCCAGTTCTCTGCCGCGGGCGTACATGTAGGGGCCCACCACCACCCGGCCCAGCTCGTGACTCCCTGCGGGGGAGGGAGAACACTGTCATTCTCGGAAGCTTAGAAGCCACCTCACCTAAGCCATCCCCAGGGCCTTCCGTCTCTCTCACTCGCTCCTCCTCTTAAGGGAAGTAGCCAGCCCCCTTCCTCTTTAACAGCCTCCAAAGGGGTCCTGACTTTGCTCTGGAGCTGGAGCTGACGGGGAAGGGAGCCCAAGTAAAGAGCCTATCCTCCGGCGAGGGCACCCATTCTGCCCCCCATCCTCCTGGTGGGTCATCAGACTGCCTCACATCAAAGAGCCGAGGGAGGAAGGGGCCCCTCCAGAAAGAAGCCCTCTTCCCTCAGTCAACTTGAATATCGGCAGGAACAGTCAACAGTGATTTTCACCTTTTACCAACTATCACATGGAGAAGGGAGACCAGCTGACCCGACAGGTCTGCCTCAGTGACAATGGACCCCGGAGGGAGGGGCAGTGTGGGATGACTCCACCCTCTCATCCCCCCTGAGCCTCACCCAGGACCCTCAAGGCTTGTACAGAGGGTATGAGGCAACACGGGCTCCATAGAGACCCACAGCACCGGGCGCTTGGCCAGGGCAGGTAGCTGTGCTGTTTCCCAGTCTCTGGCGATCTGCCCTAGGACGGAGCAGCAGGGCCATCCTCTAACCTCTTTCTAGGGTGCCATGGACAATGACACCAGACTAAAGCTGGGTGTGAGCTCCAGCTATCTCACTAGCAAGCTCCGTGTCCTTGGGTAAATATCTTAGCCTCTCTGAGCACTAGCCTCCTTAGGCACAGAACAGAAACCACACCGCTCCCTCCAAAGGGTCCACGCTTCCTGAATGCACAGCAGCCCGCCTTAGCCCAACGCCCCAGGCTGACAGTGAGGGGCCAGCCTTACCGTCTGCTTCAGCGCTCTGCACCACCGTCAGGCTGAGGCTCGCAGTGTCCAGCTCCTTGGGGTTGGCTTTGAAGCTGAAGGTCTCGCTGTACACAGGGTTGGTGGAGCCCAGCACAGCCGAAGTCTTTTTGCACTTGACAAACTTGTTGTGGTTCATCAGAGACACTTTGACAAACACACCTGAGGGGCAGGACAGACTGCAGGCGGGGAGGGGCAGGCAGGGGGCCCAGCCTCCTGCCCGTGGGAGCCTNAATCCCAGGGACAGGGGAGCCTGATGGGCTGCTGTCTATGGGGTCGCACAGAGTCGGACACGACTGAAGTTACTTAGCAGCAGCAGCATTTTTTTAACTATACAAAAATATATAGAATATATATATATAGAATATATATATATATAGAATATATAGAAACACTTTCAGATTACATATTTCAAGTATGCAATTGTGTATTTGTCTACAAACAGTGGTCGAAGAAAATTTGGTCTTTTGAGATAATCTTATGAAATACACCTTTACTGATCTTTCTTCTTTCCATCCTTCATTGCATTTTTCTTTCTTAAATGAATGAATACACATGAAATTATCATAAAAGGGCCTGCAACAAAGTAAACATTCAATAAAAGGTATACATTATTACTGCCTAAAATGCAAGAAATATTTCACAATCATAATTAAATTAGAAAAAAGAAAAAACAATTTGATATTTATAATCTTTGGTGATGATTCACACCATGAAAAATACCATGCCAAATCTTAAAATAAATATAAACCTGTCACTTCTATTAAGAAATTTAGCATTTTTAACCTATAAAGTTAATAAAACATGTGAATAAGAAAACTTAGAAATGGAATGTGTGTGTGTGTATGTATCAGAACAGCATTTTCTTTAAGTTTATCAAACTATTCAAAAATAGTTCCTGGATTGATAAATGGGCAATTTCTATATCAGATTAAATACAGATTTTCAAACCGGGGGTTTCTGTGTAGCTAATATTATCCACTAGCAACAGGGCTAGTTTATCTTTTCCATCTGCTTTATTTCCTATCTTAATTTGATTCATCATTTTAGGACTAGCTTAAGTTGGACATTCTTAATGAAGGTCTTCCTATAAAAGTTTTTATGTTGAATAGAATTATGGGCATGGCAAGAGGGGAGGGGCAGGTGAGATGCATGGAAAGAGTAACATGGAAACTCACATTACCATATGTAAAATAGATAGCCAAGGGGAATTTGCTGTATGGCTCAGGAAACTCAAACAGGGGCNGACCTTGGCTTGCGCTGTGCCCGTCTAAGAATGCCCCTAGCCAGCGGACACCCGTCCCCCACCCCGTCAAGGATGCACACTCACAACCTCCCTGTAGGGAGCTGTTGTGCCGGCGTCTTAGACCTCAAAGAACCTGTAAGTGGAGAAGGAAAGGAAGTTATTTGCGGGGAAAGGAGGTGGGTCTTGTTATTTGGGGGCTTTGAAGGTTGTGTCCAAAGACAGAGCCTGCGCCTGGACCTCGGTCCCACGCGGCCCCAGCTGTGTAGGAGGGTTCCCTTTCCTCCACTCTCTCTCCAGCACCTGCTGGCAGACTTTTTGATGACGGCCACTCTGAGCGGTGTAAGGGGATACCTCATCTGATTTGACTTGCATTTCTCTGCTAATTAGTAATGTGGAGCATCTTTTCATGTACTTTTATATGTTAGCTATATGTCACCTTTGGAGAAATGTGTATTTAGATCTCCCCTTTTTTGATTGGGTAACTTTTTCACGTAGAGCTACATGAGCTGTTTGTATATTTTGGAGATTAATTCCTTCTCAGTCGCTTTTTTTGCAAATACTTTCTCTCATTCTGTGGGTTGTCTTTTTATTTTTTGTTTATGGTTTCCTTTGCTATGCAGAAACTTCTGAGTTTAGTTAAGTCCCATTTATTTATTTTTGTTTTTATTCTCATTACTCTAGGAGGTAGATCCAAAAAGATATTGTTGAGATTAATGTCAAAGAGTGTTCTGCCTATGTTTTCCTCTAAGAGTTTTATTGTGTCCAGCCTTACATTTAGAACTTTGATCCATTTTGAGTTTACTTTTCTGTAAGGTGCTAGAGAATGTTCTAATTTCATTCTTTTACATGCAGCTGTCCAGTTTTCCCAGCACCACTTAGAGACTGCTTTCTCTCCTGTATTTTTTTTGCCTCTTTTGTCATAGATTAATTAACCACAGGCTCTGCCTCCCTCTTTCTTATAAGAACCTTTGTGATTTCATAGGGCCCACACAGATAATCCTTGATAATCTCTGCATCTCAAGGTCCTTAACTTAATCATATTTATGATGTCCCCTTTTCCAGGTAAAGTAACCTGGTTCCAGGGACTAAGGAGTGGAGATTTTGGAGCCATTATTATGCTGAGCAGTGTCTGGGCAGCCCTCGGGGAGAGATGGTTTATATTCTCCTACCTCTTGCTGTCTGGCGCTCTCGACACTCCCAGGCTGGGACCAGACAGCTAGCGAGGCCCTCGCGCCCCCAAATGGTAACCCTCCAGCCACCTTAATGCCACAGCACACCTGCTCCCCCTTGACCTGTGGCTGTCCTGCTTGCCTGACCATCCCTCCCTGATGGACATGGCACAAACCCAGGTTGGCCATCTGCACAGCTGGGCCTCAGCTTCCTGGGGATCTTCTGAATGTGGGGTGGGGAAGTAGCTGCTTCTGGCAAAGGCTATGCCTGTGGCTGGTCTATGCCAGGCTTAGAGCTGCCCATCCTCTCCCAGCCCTCGCAGGGCCCCATCACCCTCCTTGGCCTCCTTGTCTCACCAGTTACACCCAAGCAGTCGCCAAGTCCTACCAGCCCTTCCTCCTCCATCCATCTTCATCTCCATCAAAAACTTTGCCCAGGTCTCCATTATGCCTCACCTCCTCAACTTCCTCTCTGCAGTTTAGATTCGACATTATACTCCTGCCCTCAGCTTATGTCTTCCAGGCTCCTCTCTCCTTTCTCACCCACATGGACACCCCATATCCTCCCATTTTTCTGACATGCTCAAGGTCCAGACTGATGGGACCATTTCTGGCAGCGCTGCTACTGAACTGGATGTGTGCATGTGTGCGTGCGTACTAAGTCACTTCAGTTATGTCCAACTCTCTGTGACCCTATGGGCCATAGCTCACCAGGCTTCTCTGTCCCTGGGGATTCTCCAGGCAAGAATATTGGAGTGAGTGGGTTGCCCTGCCCTCCTCCAGGGGATCTTCTGGACCCAGGGATCAAACCTGCATCTCCTGTCTCCTGCATTGGCAGTCTGGCACTGGATACCTTCTCATTATACTGCCCTCTCCTGGTGGCTTGTACCATGAAGAATCTGCAATGCAGGAGACCCAGGTTTGACCTCTGGGTCGGGAAGATCCCCTGGAGAAGAGAATGGCTACCCACTCCAGTAATCTTGCCTGGAGAATTCCATGGACAGAGGAGCCTGGCAGGCTACAGTCCATGAGATGACAAGGAGTCAGACACCACTGGACAACTAACACTTTTACTTTCACTTCCTGCCCGAGATATTCGGGCCCTCTATCCTTCCCCACTGCTTATCCTTCCGAATGAAGTACTATGAGTCTCCTTCCTTCTCCATGAAGCTCCTTCCTTATCTTCACTGTACCTGTAACACTGTGTCTGTGACTGTCTCTCCAGCTCACTCTCCCAGGCAGACCAGGACTTCTGTGAAGGCAGGGGGCCATGTCTTATCTATCTTAGCATTCCCAATATCCACCTCCAGGCCAAGGCAGTGCTGAATGGTAGATGAAGAACTTGTTGCCCTCAGGCTGAGCTGCTTCTCGGCTTCCTCCACCTTTGTCCGTGTATCACACATCTTGGGTCCACCCTTCAGGGTCTGACAGGAGCTCCTTGGCCCAGCCCTGGAGACCAGCTGCTGGGTCTTGGATTCATTTTGCTATCACTATCTGCAAGCACCTTACACATCCAGCAGCCCATTGAGTTTTGAGTCTTTCTTCTTCCACTGGAAGATGAGAGCAGATGGCAGGAGGTGATTCACCTTTCCTGTTGCTCCTTATGTCCTGGGTATCGGGATGAAAGCTTGATGTTCCTGATTCCACTCAACTCTGCCTTGTGTCAGCCAGCCCTGCAGGGACCACCCCTTTAGATGAGAAAACCAAATCAAAGAGTTTCCATTGCCCACCCAATAAGTGGTGGAGCTGGACCCGACACCTGCCCTCCTCATTCCTTTCTCGTCACTGACCACTGAAGGCCCAGGCAAGGCCCCAGGGGACCACTTCCTGTGGCGATGACCATGAATAGCCACATGCACTGTGGTCAGTCCCCCTCAGTCCACTGTCCTGTGGAGGTTCTAAGACCAGGCTGGCCTGGAGCCAGCTCCATAGAACAGAACCGCCTCTGGTTCTGGCTGCCGTCCTGGCCCTGCTTCCTGTTTTCAGATCTTGCTTAGGATTCTCTGGGAGCTAGGAAATCTGAAAACAGCAGCAGACAATGTTTCTCTTTTCCATGGCCAAAAGGAAGTCATATTTCCACTGGAAAAAGCATTTCCAAGGAGGTTTGCAGGAAGTCCAAGTGTTTAAAGGCCTGAAAATGACTGCAGGTGATTAATAATTCAATGCAACGGATGATTCACGAGAAAGGCCACTTTTAATTAACCTTAAGAATCAGCCCTGTCTAAGGAAGTTTCATCTCTCATCACTTACGAACAGAGAGGCCGGAGCAGAATAAAGGCCATACTGAGAAACATGTAGAAAACTGTGTTTCTGACATTTATGTCAATTCCAGCCCGGTCACCCCACATCCCTCTTTGTGAGGTAGGGGAGGGTTCCCCCACCCACATCATCTCTATTCTCTGGTGTTATTAAGGTGGCCTTAGCATGAATTTCCCGTAAGCTCTTCTTCTGAGGACTTTGGAGAGAGTATCTGTCCTTGTCACGTCCGAAGGCCCCTGCTTCTCTCGTACTCCACCGGGCTGGCTCCAAATGTGCGCCATCCTAAGGACAACCACCCAGGGGCCAGGGATGGAGACCAGAGCCCATGGCTTACTGCTGCTTCCCAGGAATGTTTTCGGCTTCTCGGCTCAGTTCTCCCTGCTTCCCGTCCCCTGCCTGGCAGCCTTTTTCCTCTCCTGGCAATAGCGTCCTGCCTTTTCTTTCTTAGGAACTAGAATTTTCTCTCCTCCTTGTTCACGTAGTAACCGATGGAAGTGGATCTCTTCCCTTTCCCCACATCACCAGATCACCTCTGTTCTGGAGCTTTGCACATGACCCAGGCCACAGGGGTAGATTCAGGGGTGAGTCATGACCTAATCAGGACCCATCCTGGAATTTTTGTGGGATCACTCCCTTTTTTGGTGAGTGTTGTTGAGCTGAAGGAGCTAAGTCTAGGGCCATTGGGAGCCCCTGTGTGGAGGAATGTATGTGAGACAGGAGCTCAGAAAAGTGCAGGCCGCCTGATGAAGCTAGCTGTCTGGCCCCTGGTCCTGCTGTTCAGGCAGCCATCTATCCTTAGGTGGTCCAATAAATTAAACCTTTTCTTTCTCTTGAACCAGTATGAGTTGGTTTCTGATATTTGAAACTAACACTCTTAATTAATTGTTAGCCACGGCAGGAGATGAATGATGGGGGAGGGGGGAGACAAGCTCTGTGAGGCTCTTTTCCCCGTTACCCTCAGGGGGAACGTGAGGGACACTGGGGTGATGAGACTAAGAAGTGGCTGGTCGGGCTCGATTAGCAGGTCTAGCTCCAGGTCCCCTGAACTCTAAGGCCAGCCCTCAGCGCAGAAGTCCAGCATTAGTAGCTGTGGCCTGCAGGCTATGGAGCGCAGCCTCAGTATCTGTGGCCACGGGCTCAGTTGCCCCAAAGAATGTGGTGTCTTCCCAGATCAGGGTTTGAACCCATGTCCCTGCATTGGCAGCGGATTTTCATCCACTGTACTAAAATGGAAGTCCCCATAATGTCAGTTTTCCAAAGTGGCTGAGAATCAGCTAGACAGTCGGCCCATAGTGAGAAAGAAAATTCTGAAAGAGTGGCAGAGAGTAAGGACTTGGGAGATGCCTTTGTTGAGGGCCGAGTCTGTGATGTAGGACCCTTTGCAGGAGGGACAGGTGGGTAGCTGTACCCTCCCTCAAGCCCAGGGAGCTCTGGCTGGGTAGCTGTACTCTCCCTCAAGCCCAGGGAGCTCAGGACCACTGAGTGCTTGCTTCAGGAGGAAACGGATTGGCCGTTGGTGTGCCCAGGCAACTGTGGCTTCTGGCTTGAGATGTCAGAGAGAGAACCAGAGGCCAGAGCAATCTGCTGCTGTGCTGGGAAGTAGTTGCATTCCCTCTACTGGGAGTCAAAGACTTACGGAAATCAGGGACTAGACGTGCCACTTGTGGTGGGAATGGGGGCCTGGGTATGATGCAGAATTACCTACATACATACTCTTTTTAAGTTTCTTTTCCATTATAAGTTATTATAAGATATTGAATATGGTTCCCTGTGCTACACTGTAGATCCTTGTTTTTTTAAAAAAATCTATTTTATATATAGTACTGTGTGTCTGTTAACCTCAAACTCTGAATTTATTCCCATCCACCTCTTTCCCCTTTGGTAACCATAAGTTTGTTTTCTATGTTATAGTAGGTTTTTTTTTTTTTTTTTTTTTTAAATCAGTTAAGACTTATTTTGGCTTCTTACAGAAAACCTGGTTAAATGTGTCCTAATCCAAAATCATTGCAGATGGTGACTGCAGTGATGAAATTAAAAGACGCTTACTCCTTGGAAGAAAAGCTATGACCAACCTAGATAGCATATTCAAAACCAGACACATTACTTTGCTGACTAAGGTCCGTCTAGTCAAGGCTATGGTTTTTCCAGTGGTCATGTATGGATGTGAGAGTTGGACTATGAAG
>SJYV01015684.1:158246-212465 GCA_006410875.1 Neotragus pygmaeus | reverse complement strand
CAGCCCTGGGTGTTCTTTGGAGGGAATGATGCTAAAGCTGAAACTCCAGTAGTTTGGCCCTCTCATGCGAAGAGTTGACTCATTGGAAAAGACTCTGATGCTGGGAGGGATTGGGGGCAGGAGGAGAAGGGGACGACCGAGGATGAGATGGCTGGATGGCATCACTGACTCGATGGACGTGAGTTTGAGTGAACTCCGGGAGTTGGTGATAGACAGGGAGGCCTGGCGTGCTGTGATTCATGGGGTCGCAAAGAGTCGGAAACGACTGAGCAACTGAACTAAACTGAACTGAACTGAAACTATGAGGAAATGTATTACTGTATTTCATTAACTTGAAGATGCCATTGATTATGAAATGTATCACTATTATACCACTTTGCATAAGAAAAGATGCTATCAAACTATGAAGCAATTCTTTATTATCAAATAGTTGAGATGTGACTTGATTTTAAAGGTGTTATGTATGAAAAAGAATATGGCTCTTAGAATTGGTGAAATATGGTATTTCTTAACAAGAAATTGGAGTTAGATGGCCTCAGATTTGGTTTGGCAAAGAATATCATCCAAGGCTGAGGCTCCTGTGTCTTTCTGCTTTGCCATCTCAGCATGTGTCACCTTAAAGTTGCAAGACTTCTACGATAGCACCAAGCTTAGTGTTCTCTAAGACCAAGTTCAAAGGCAGAAAAAGCAGGAAGGGAACAGGGTGAGATAAGTGCTTCTTTCCTCACTCACTTCTCTCCTTTCATCAGAAAGCCCTTAGCATGTTGACTCTTATACATCACGGGCAAGACCCACATGGCCATGTTGGTTTCAGGGAAGACCAAGAAAGTGAATATCTGATTTTTCAGTCTTATAGTAGGAGTTGAGCAAGGGCAAGGAACTTCAGAAATGGCTGTTTGTCAAAGGTTGAAATCAGCCGTAGTTCTCACTAGGGTCAAAACTCAAAATGATGTTGTTAGGACCTTGCTTCTCTCAATATCCTGGCTTTGCCACCCACTGGGCTGACTCCAGTATCAGGCTTTGTGTAGATGATGGCTTCAGTCTCCACATCCCTTAAGCAAAAACAGTGAATTTCCTTCTCAAGACTCCCAGAGAAATTCCTTATTGCATGCCATTTGCTCTAAGTGGGACACATACTTATCCTGAACAACCTCTGAGGCCAGGGTAACGTGAGGCAGTGATTGCCTTAGGCTTGTCGTATGCCCTTCCTCCTGAGACCCACCCAAAGCACATGGGTGTGGAGGAGAGGAGAGGATGAGTAATTTTTGGCATGCAGGTTGAACTGTTGGAATAGAAACTTCAAGTGAGATTAGCTTAAGCAAGATAGAAGTTTTTCTTTCTTACCTTTCTTAAGCAGCCTGGGAGCCCACGTGTTTCCCTGTCCTGTTGCTTTCCTAGCCCTAGGTATTACTCATCTGTGTGGTTTGAGGCATTTCACCACCTCCATACCTAGCCAGTGGAGAGAGAGAAGAGTAGGGCTCACTCCTGCTAACAAGCATCACCTCCCTACACTGCAGTCCTGCTGGTCAGTTACCTGATCAGATAGCTTCCAGCAAGATAATGAAGTATCATCTTCCCCCCCTGGATTTCCATGTCTACAGATAAAAGGAGGACATTATGACCATTAGGGGCCAATTAGCAGTCTCATCCCCAGTCCATCCCTTTGGCCAGTCAAATGTCTGGTTCCTTATTCTCCCAGAGCTTCAGATGTCCTCCCCCAGGGGGAGGTGACTCCAGAGTTCCATCCAGTGCCTGCATCCAGCTCCCAGCCTAGGGTCTGGGTATGGACAGCCTGCAGTATGGAGTCTGGATGTGGTTCTTCATGGTTCAGTGCCCTCTAAAGGCATACACAAGTTAGCTGCTTCGTCACACCCAAAATACAATAGTACGCAGAAACAGTACAACATACTAGGGACCCTCGTCCAGAAGAAGGAAGAAATGGAAACCCATTGCAGCCACTGGCTGGCCACTGTCATCACATCCTGGTGGGCAGAGACTGCAAAAGATCCCAGGGTGGAGCAGCTTCCTTGGATGACAGCCTTCTCTCCAGAATTCTTCCTTTGGGCCCCGGTTGTCCCCACTTTGGTCATTCTCTTCCATGCCCACCACGGAAGTGGGCATCCATGGAGCACCCCTCTTGGGGCTGCATAGCTTTTCAGCCCACTTCCTGCTGATGTGGGTTTTGTGGCTTAAGGTTGGTTAGTTTGAGTCAATGATGCAGGCTGGTGTTACCAGGCTTGTGGTTTTTGGGGAAACATATATCCCTCAAAATCTTAGTTTGGGGGCATGTAAGGAAATTTAAAACTCTAGTCTTTTATGTATGAGCTTGTACGCTATACCTGTTTCCTGGAGGAGCATATGACATAGGCCGGCCAATCAAAGAGCTACCCCCCAGCTGGCCACCCTGGCCCAGTATTGCCGAATAGGGTAAGATTTGATTTGTGGATCCAGAGATGTGAGGATGTAGATTTGGGGTTGCCAGCAACCTTGTTTCCCAAGAGAGACTAGGTAAGAATGACCCTAACCCAGAGGCGATCAGAAGGCAGGAGTGTAAGAGACAGAGGCTTTGGCTGTTGCAATACTCAAAGCTAGATTCAATAAACTCCCTTCTTTGCCTAAACTACAGAATATTAGCTCTTTTACCCAGGGTTCAGTTATGATCAATGATTGGTTAGTAGGCAAGTCAGTTAGTTTAAAGACAATCAGGGAGCAATCTGATTCAGAATTTGTCTAAATTGTCTAGATTTTCTTCCTATGCTTTTTCAAGTTGCCCTTCCCACACTTAACTGGCAAAAGTTCTGATGACTCACTTTTCAGAGCACTTAACCCAGTTTTCACAGGAACAAAACTGTCTTTTCATATTCATATTCCATTAGTTCTTGTGCAATTTAATTACTTTGCAAAATGACAATGTGTACGGTTGGAGTAAGTAACTTTGGATACAAACTCACCTGACTCTTAACCCACAACTCAACTGGTAAGAGCAGAGGTATCCAGTCAGCTAGAGCGTGTCCTCTTGGACACCAGCATCCAGAAGGATTTGTTCATTGTTTTTACTGAAGGAATGGGAACTGTGGCTTATTCTGAAAGTGCAGAGTGGTGTTGTGTCAAAAGCACCGTTTATTTATTTATTTTTGGCAGTGTGCAGCATCGAGATCTTAGTTCCTCAACCAGGGATCAAACCCGTGCCCCCTCTGGTGGAAGCGAGTAGACCACCAGCGAAGTCCCCAAAGGTACCTTTTAAAGTTCAACTTTCTAATTTTCTCTTGCAACTGTGAGTCCTAACTCAAATTTGCTTTTCTTTGAATAAGATTCTTTCTTCATAATTGCTGGCTCCAAGCTTTATGTGGGCCCAGATATTTCTTGGTGACTTTCTATGGCATTTCTTTGGCTAACAGGCTCTTCCACTTTCCGCAATGACTGTTTCAAACCTCCTCCTCCCTCCTGGCCTCTCCTACCTTTCCATCTTCCCCTTTCTGTCTCAGCGCATGATTTTACCTTTTTTTACACACAGAAATCAGAAACATCAGACAAGAAACCAGAGATCAACAAACTTCAATTTCCAGACCTCATGAGCTATCTTGGTATCACTCAATCATTTTTCTTCTTGTCCTCTGGTTACGCAGAAACCATTTTACTCCTGTTTACTATGTTCAGGATCCCGATGGGGGCCTTACACCAGCAGTGATTCCCACTCTTTCCTGTTCTTCCTCTACTCTTCTATATGGGCTCTTCTCCTTGCTGTCAAATATGCTCAGTTTATTACAACATGCAGTGGATCTGTCTGTGTCTGGCTGCCCGGTCTCCATTCCTCTTTTTGGGGAAAACACCCTGTTTGCGGTCCTGGTGGGTCCTGTGTGATGTTCCTAGAGATGAATTTGATCAGATATTGCTCTCACTATCCCAGGACAGAGAGCACATGGATATAGCTCAGTCAAATGAGCTCTCTTCTCCCCTTGGAGAAGGAAATGGCAACCCACTCCAGTGTTCTTGCCTAGAAAATCCCAGGGATGGCGGAGCCTGGTGGGCTGCCATCTCTGGGGTCACACAGAGTCGGACATGACTGAAGTGACTTAGCAGCAGCAGCAGCAGCTCCCCTGGTTCTTTGAATTTCAAGCTGAGAGGCACAGGAAGGACAGACAGTTGGAAGCCTTCCTTCCAGGGTGGTGACAGGGCGAGATGGTGGGGTGCTCCCTGGTGCTGAGGTGCTCCCTGGTGCTGAGTCTGTACTTACCTGCTTCTATCCTGAGGAACCAAGACCAGCTCTCCAGCATTAGCTTCCATCCCAGACTCCTGATATCTCCCAACACCTTCCTTTTTTGCTTAACTTTGCCAGTTGGTTTTTGTCACTTGAAATCAAGGAAACCCACTACATGATTCATCATATTTTAAAAAGTGAGCCAAAACACAATGTCAACACCCAAAAAAATTTTTTTCTTTCTTGATCCTGCACCCCTTTCACAGTGACACATTTCTTACCTGTCTTCTCTACAGCTGCCCATAAGAGCTGACTGCACAGGCAGCCTTTCATCCCTACACCCTTCATTCATTCCTCCATCTGCTCCGGGGGCTTCTGCTCCACTGCCTTGTTGAAGCTGTTGACTCTAAGTGCTCAGGGTCACAGCAATGTCCTGGTTTCCCTCTTTCCTTTCTGGCTGGTCCTTATCAGTCTTTAACCACGTGGTCAGTCACAGATGCCAACTCCAGTATTCTTGCCTGGAGAATCCCACGGACAGAGAAGTCTGGCAGGTTCCCAGGGTCGCAGAGAGTCGGACACGATTGGAGCAACTGAGCATGCATGCACTCACAGGTGAGTCTGTACTTCCTGAAAACCTTATCCACTCCTGTGACTTCAGGGTCCCCTGTGCCCATGATGCTCAGACTTCCTGGGGAACCGCAGTTTCTATGTCACTCACCTCTCCACCTGCTGCCCCCATGGAACTCCTGAGACCATCACACCTGCTCCTTTTTGGTTGGGCTCCAAGTCTCAGGAAATGGTGCTTGGCCCATGGGGTCTTAAGCCAAGTGCCTCCTCTCTCTACCAAAGTGATGAACAAACCCCACCCCACTCCCACTTCATGCAGTCCTAGCTTGTATCTCCAGAAACTAATGCAGGAGGAGCTTGTTAAATATTTGATCAAATGACTGATAGCAGCAAGAACACTCTGCAGAACATTTAAACTCTCTCTTTCCTATCGCCCTGTAAGGTAAGAATAATTACTCTGCGGATGAAGAAACCAATATTCAAAGAGAGGGATAGTTTGGCTTGGGTGTGGTATCACAGAACCAGTGAATATGTGGGATGTTGAGGTGGTAATTCCTGTCTTATTCTTCAGGTGTCTGGACTAGATGCCAGACTTGGGGCTACAGAAAGTGAATGGTGCAGGCTCTCGCCTGGGCTTCCCACTCTCCAAGGGCTGGGAAACTGTGAGCAGGTCCCCTCTTGATGTTAGGTGGAGGCACAAGGCTTGGGGAGACCAGAGAAGCGAGGCTGGTGCCTGAGGTCTTCCCAAACTGGGAGAGCAGCAGAGATGGCACTCCCTTTCCAGCTACTGAACCAGAGGGGTGCAGACCCTTCGGTAAAGGGCTGGGCAAACAAATCAGTGGTCCCTGCAGCTGGGTTCAACAGAAAAGAATCGATACTGGGACTTGATTCTCAGAGACAAGGGCCCTGGGGATGGGTGATAGAAATCCCTGGAGAGCAGAAGGGGTAAGGAGCTGTCTGGGCAGGGGGAGGCATGTTGGGAGCCTGTGCCTAAGGTGCCTGCTGCCTGAACTGGAAACAGTTCTGGGCATGGAAACTATGGGGTTGAGGCTGTGGGGCCAGATGGAGGGCCTGGGTCTTGAAGGTGCCATGGACGCCAAGCTCAGAGGACCAGGCTCGGTGGTGGGGTCTGCAAGAGTGAACCTGACAGGGTGGAACTATGAGGTCCAGGGCTTGGACAATGGGCGTCTGCAGGGTGGGTCAAAGGCAGACCCAACTAGGTATCCTGTGCGCTGGGGTTCTTGAGGGCAGGACTTGAAATCCCTCACTATTGAAGGATGGGGGCCAGGGTGATCAAGAACATGGGGCCGGGTGGCGAGAAAGAGGGTCTCCTGAGGGGCTCTTAGACCTCTGTGCTGGGCGTGGTGCGAGGCTCTTCGGACTTGGGCTGGGNTTCTGCTGCTGCTGCTGCTAAGTCACTTCAGTCATGTCCAACTCTGTGTGACCCCATAGATGGCAGCCCACCAGGCTCCCCTGTCCCCGGGATTCTCCAGGCAAGAACACTGGAGTGGGTTGACATTTCCTTCTCCAATGCATGAAAGTGAAAAGTGAAAGTGAAAGTGTCCGACCCCCAGCGACCCCCAGCGACCCCGTGGACTGCAGCCTTCCACGCTCCTCCACCATGGGATTCTCCAGGCGAGGGCACTGGAGTGGGGTGCCATTGCCTTCTCCGAGATTTTGTCCTACCTCCTTTCAAAGAGATTGGGCTGTCTTTCTGGGTGCCTGGTGTCCTCTGCCAGCATTCAGAAGTTGTTTCATGGAATTTGCTCAGCGTTCAAATAATGTTTCAATGAATTTGTGGGGGAGAAAGTGGTCGGTCTCCCCATCCTATTCCTCTGCCATCTTAGGACCACCTGAACATTGTCTCTTACACAATAGTCAGTGAGACCGTATAAAAGACAAAAACATGTGAAGCTACCTTGTGCATATTTATGCTAAAACTTTGAATAAACTGAAGCTGTTATTTTATGTAATTCTGGAATCTTATTTTTATTTGTTTACTTAATATTTTTTTCACAGCTACCAAGAGTTCTTCCTGTTGAAACTGAGATTATTTTCTGAATCTGATACCAATATCATCCTATAATTTAGGCATACAAAAGAACATAGCATTCTTTAATTTATGTGTAACAATTTAATTTCTATTTCAAGCTACCATTCAACTTTGATGTTTGAAGATTAATGAAAGTTCCCCACCACACCATAGTGTTTTCTGAGTTTCAGGAAAATAAGTAAAAAATAAGGGTAAAAAGAGATGCATAGTTATATAACAGGAGTGTTTTTATAATCCGGTAATAGCAGAAGCCATAAATGGAATACAATTGTCTAACGTCTCTATCATGCTAACGAAGCACCAGAATACTCTGTGAATGTATTTCTTCACATTCAGATTAAAGAAAAAAGTTATCTCACTAAATATAGAGAAGCATTTGACAATATTCTATACCAATTCATGACCAAACTCATAAATATATAAGGAAAAGAAAGATTTTTTTAATAAATAAAAAGTTAATGTAAAAAAACACATGCAATGGTCAACAGAAGCAATTTATTCAGTGCTACCTCCTATATCCATTCCAATAAATTCTCTATTTTTTCCCATGAGAGACACAGAGACTCTGAATTCAACTACATATGCAATTTAGCAATCTGTATTATTAAATTGTGCCTCCCTAGTGGCTAAAGCAGTAAAGAATCTGCCTGAAATGCAGGAGACCCAGGTTCAATCCCTGGACAAAAAGATCCCCTAGAGAAGGGAATGGCTACCCACTCCAGTATTCTTGCCTGAAGCATTCCGTGGACAGAGGAGCCTGGTAAGCTATAGCCCACGGGGCTGCAGTCAGAGGTGACTGAGGGACTAATGCACTGAGCATAATTAAATGATGAGTCTGGTCTCAGTGATATCAGTCCTATGTCAACAAGAAATGAGAAGTTCAAGGCTTCCAAGAAGGTCTCTAGAGCTTGTGCTTCACCTTGACCTAGGAACATAAAACTAAGCTTTTCCTTTCCTTAGTGTGAATTATCCAGTGTAGTTAGAAGAGCCACCTCCTCCTCCACAGTCACTGTAATATTGATTCAGTCAACTATGGTCACCCCCTGGTGATCCAAGGCACTTATTTTACTAGGAAAATCAATAATCTGTGACAGTTAGTTTTAATGCCTTTATATACCATGGCTTACCAACACCTTATTTTTTTTTTTTTTTTAAATATTTATTTTCTCTTCCCAATTAACACCTTATTTCCCATCTGTAAAAAGGCCGGCATGATGTTTAAGACTAAATTCATCCAGATACTTCTAAATAATGCATATGTCAAAGAAAAAAATCTCAACGTAGTATTCTGAACTAAATCATAATGAATTCACCATATACCAATTTGTGGAATGAATAAAGCTAAGAAATCATGTACAATTTCACTGCTTACATTAGAAAATAAAGATACTCTAAAATCAGTAATCTAGCTTCCAACATTTCAATTTTTTAAGGAAATGATAAAATTAAAAATCAAAGTAAGTTAAAAAACTGAAACAATAAATGTAAATACAAAAAAATCAAAAACTGCACAAACAAGTGCTGGAAAGGGTGTGGAGAAAAGGGAACCTCCCACAATGCTGGTGGGAATGAAAATTGATACAGTGATTATGGAAGACAGTACGGAGAGTCCTTTAAAAAACTAGAAATAAAACCACCACATGACACAGCAATATCACTTTTAGGCAAATACCCTGAAGAAACCAAACCTGAAGAAGACACGTGCCCCACGTTCATCGCAGCACCGTTTACAACAGCCATGACGTCCGTCGACAGATGAATGAGTAAGGAAGCTGTGGTAAACAGCTTCTACAATGGAAAACTACTCAGCCATAAAAAGAACGAATTTGAGTCGGTTCTAATGAGGTGGATGAACCTACAGCCTATTTCACAGAGTGAAGTAAGTCAGAAAGAAAGAAACAAATATCGTGTACTAATGCACATATATGGAATCTAGGATGGTACTGGTGAATCTGTTTGCGGCGCAGTGATGGAGACACAGACATAGAGAACAGACTTATGGACAAGTGTCGGGGAGGAGAGGGAGGGGGTGAGATGAATGGAGAGCGTAGCATGGAGGCATGTGCACTAACAAATGTAAATAGATAGCCAATGGGAATTTGTTGTATGACTCAAGGAACTTAAACTGGAGCTCTGTAATAATCTAGAGGGGTGAGAATGGGCGGGAGGAGGGAGGGAAATACAAGAAGGAGGGGACATGTGTACGCCTATGGATAATTCATGCTGATGTATGACAGAAATAAAACCAATATTGTAAAGCAATCATCGATTAAAAATAAATAAGCATTTTTAAAACTCCATAAAATAGGAAATGACTACACAATAAAGAAAATCAAGGACACCAAAAGGTTAGGAGAGTTCCTTTTCTCCACATCCTCGCCAACATTCGATATTTGTAGACTTTTTCATGATAGCCATTCTGACAAGCATCAGATGACACTAAAGTAGGACTCTTTGAGAAGATCAACAAAAGTGATAAAGGTGTAGATAACCAATCAAGAAAAAAGGAGAGAAACAAATTATCAGTATCAGCAATGAAATAAGGCAGCTTGCTAAGGACTGCACAAATATTAAGAGTATATTAAGGGAATATAATGAGCACGCGCCAAATGTTGACTATTTAGATAAACAAATGAGGTGATCTCTCCTTGTGGTTTTGGTTTGCAAATAAATTGAAATTTTTAATTTTAAAACCTTCCTACAAAGAAAACTCTAAGCCCAGTTAGCTTCATATGTAAATTCTAACAAAAATTTAAGGAAGAAATCGTAACATTACTACAGAACTACTTCAAAAAATAGGAGGGACCACTTCTCAACTCAATAAGAACAACCTAACTTTGATAGCAAAACCAAAAACCCTATAAGAATCTCAAAGACTAGATCAAAATCCCTCTTTAACACACATGTACACTGAAAACTAAACCAAAAAATTGCTACAGAAAACAAAGAAGTCTTTAAAAATGGAGACGTATATTATATTCACAGACTGGAAAATTCGATATTGTGAAGATTTCAACTCTCTCCCAAATTAATAAATAAGTTCAATACAATTCAAGGCAAATTGCATTGCCTTGCAAATTTCCAAATTCCAGCAGGACTTCATTTTTGTTAAGCGGATTATAATAGGTTTAAGCAAATGCAAAGAATCTGAATACCCAAAACAATTTTGTAAAGAAAACAAATCTGGAGAACTTCTTCTACCTGAATTCAAGAACAATTATACAGTTCAATCATCAATATCATTTTTAAAATGGGCATGAAGATAGAAACAAATCATTGG
This sequence comes from Neotragus pygmaeus, assembly GCA_006410875.1. NCBI lineage: Eukaryota > Metazoa > Chordata > Mammalia > Artiodactyla > Bovidae > Neotragus > Neotragus pygmaeus. The sequence continues at coordinate 202,367 of SJYV01015684.1, read as the reverse complement.
AAAAACATAGAGAGCCCATAAATGGGCACACAACATACACACACATATGTCTGTCTGTCTGTCTGTCTGTGTATATATATAGATATATACACAGTCGAATGAATTCAATAAAGGTGCCAAGATAAATCAATCTGGAAGAGAGTAAATAATAAATTTTTCAGCAAACTGTGCCGGAAAAACCAGATGTCCACACAGGAAAAAAGCTAACCTTCATCCTCACCTCACAGCTGTACCAAAAATTAACTTGAAATCGATTAAAGACTTGAACATAAAAGCTCAAGCTATTAAACTTCCGAAAGAAAACATTGGACAAGAATGTTTACAATCTTGGGGTAGGCAAGGATTTTTTAGAACAGACATAAAAATCTTAACAAATATTGACTTCAAAATTTTAAATTTATAATTTTCCAAGTACATCATTAAGAAAATTAAAAGAGAGTTGTAGGCAAAACTATTTCCAATAGACATTTCTTAAAAAGGACTTGTATCCAAACTTTGTTGTTAAAGGAAAAATTATTCACGACACTTGTTACAGAACAGTAAGAAAGCCTTTATTACACGGGAGGGCATTATGACAGTCTCTAAGGACCACAGTGATGGAGTTTTACAATAGGGGAGAGAAATTGGGCTCAACTCTGAATACAGCATGGAAGAGCAGGAACTTATAGCCAGGGAGCAGGGTTGGAGCTGCAGAGTGGCAGTAGATGGAAGATTAAAAAGCAACATCAGGAATAACACTGGCTAACTTGACCTAAGAGAATTCTCTCTGAAGGCATTCCTGGATACTTTCATGTCACTTGAGGGGTGGGCGGTAGAGAGTGAAAAACCCACTCAGATAGCAAAGGTCATCAGATATGAAAGATGGAAGAGTCTGGCTAAACTGACTTAAGCAGAGTCCTGGCTATTATTAAGAAAATGCAGAGATAAAAATTCAAAAGCCAAAGCATCATTGGAAAAGAACTCAGACTGAATAGGGTTTGCTCAAAGACAGAATCTTTCTCAATGTAGAGAATCCCTAAATTCAAAATAGGTACGAAAGAAATAATAAAAGAGTAAAACAATTTCAAATAGCAGTAAATATGAAAACACTCCACAAAATGCATTATATGAATCCTCAGTAATTACTTGAAAAGATGTTCAGCATCCCTGGTCATCAGAAATGCAAATCAACACCGTAACGAGATACCATCACACACACACACCTCCAAATAGCTAAAAGAACATTGTCTTGCAAAGCAGAAGCAGAGACACAGACTTTGAGCACAAATGTATGGAAATCAGGGAGGGAAAGGGAGGGAGGAACTGGGATATTGAGACTGACGCAGATACACTATTGATACTCTGCATAAAATAGAGAATGAATGAGAACCACCTGTGCAGCACCGGGAGCTCCACTGGATGCATGTGGTGACCTGGGTGCGCAGGAGTCCAAAAGGCAGGGGGTGTGTGTGCATGTACGGCAAGTGCATTTTACGCTACAGCAAAAAGTAACACAACATTTTAAAGCAACTATACACCAAAAAATTTTAAAAAGGAAAAACATTGTTGAGGAGAACCTGGACCTACTGGAGGGCTGCTAGTGGCAATGTCATACAATAAACAAGTTTTCCAGCAAAGAGTAAACACGTGCTTCCCGTATAACTGCCCTTACACCTCCAGGCACTCACCCAAGAGAAATGAAAAACTACGTACACAAAAACACTTGCACAAATATTGAGAGCCAGCATTCACCCACAAGAGCCAAACACTGGATACAAGTCAAAAGTCATTTGACATAATTAGATAATCAAACTGTGGTGTATAAATATATAATCTAATACCACTCAGCAACAAACAGGAACAGTCAGTACGCACAATAACCTGGATGGATCTCAAAAACAGGAAAAATTCAAATATGAAAGTTCCCCTATGATACAACTCTGTAGGCTTGATTTCTTTAATTGAACTGAAATTAATGTGTCCAAATATTAATACTTATCTATTCCTGGTAAGGACTACACAGTTTCCTATTGCTCTTCTTTGGTCATATTTCTACTGCAAGAGATATCCCCAGAGACCAATCTTGTCAGTTCTCTGCTAAGAATCTTCCATTTTCAGCATAAACCAAAATTCTCACAGTTAATCTGACCCTCTAGTCACCTTTTGACATCATCGCATAGTCAGTGCGATGATGCCTCCCTCAACTATTCTTTCTGTACACATGTAAATTGCAACAATACAGGGCTATAATCATCCTGTGTGTAATTAGAAACTGGAATTGTAAAAACAGGATTTGTCCAGTTGTCTTATTCCAGCTCTTTGGCAACCTAATTAAAACTCATTTGTATATGGTCCTCTGAGCTTTGTAAGTCCTAGAAATGGAACCCTTGCAGTCTCTCGGGCACAGAATTTGGCATGCTTTAACAAATGTCTGATTGAGTGGTGGATTAAGGCATAAGTTTCATCTACTGCCTCTAAATAATTTGGACACTAATTAAAATTGGCCTGTGTGTGTGTGTGTGTGTGTGTGTGTGTACATGTGCATGTGGTGACATTTTAATAACTCCCATTGAAAATTCATCACCAACAACACAGTCATGCATTTGACTTTCCTTTCCTAGTCCAATAATATTCCCTTTCCAGTTTTTATATGAGATCAGAGGCTCATGGGTTTGTTCATTAGACACAATGAAAGAGCCTTGAAGATGTGATTCTTTGAATCTGCCATTTCTCTCCTGATAGGAGAGAAAAGACACTAAGATATTTAGGCCTCCAAAGAGCTTTACCATCAGAGACAAATTTTTCAAGAATTAATGCCACCAGCATCTTATTCTGCACTTACCTAATGGCATACAATTCATACTTGGAGTTTCAGGATCAAAGGAATCAGGTAAAAACATTCAACTTCTAGCTAAAGTTAAGGTCAAGCAGAAGGAAACTGAGATGTCCTTCTTGATTTTGTATAAATACTTTGACTTTCATATTTCTCAGTTAAATTAAATATTTCAGAGCCAAGATGGTCTCCTCAGTGCCAGAGACAAAGGTGGGTGGTAACCAGCGGGAAGAGAGATGTTGTGTTAAGAGGAATGCAGAGATGTGGTCCACTCAGCGTGATTTTCAGAGCCCTTTCTGCCAAGTGGCTTATCTTCAGGCATACTTTATCACACATTCTTGTTACACAAAATTATTGTTATATATTCCTCTTATATGTACACACACACATATATTTGCTTATTGCTGTTCAGTCGCCCAGTCATGTTCAAATCTTTGCAACCCCATGGATTGCAGCACACCAGGCCTCCCTGTCCTTCACCATCTCCTGGAGTTTGCCCAAGTTCAAGGTAAATAAAATGGATAGTATTTCTTTCCATCCTATTTCCATCTCTTTATTCCTTTTAACCAGACATAGATTCATAACATATTCCATATAAAAACCAAGAATAATATTAATACTTATTAAAAAATGATGATAAATAAACTTTTCTTAACTCTTCACATATAGTAAGATCCTAAAAATAGTAGTTTTGTTACTACCAAAAATCATGACATCTCCTATCATATCTCTTATCCCACCCAAATCTACTACTTCTCTCCTCATAACACATTTCACTTTGTATCATGCTGAATTTATATATGTTCATCAATTTACACATATCATCAATTTTGTTAACCTGTAGACACTTTGAAAACATGGTGCAATAAATAAATCTATATACATTGGGGTTTTTTATAGACCTATAATTTTTAAACTGGAATGTGCTTGCTTTACACGGTTGTGTTGGTTTTATNTGCAACAATACAGGGCTATAATCATCCTGTGTGTAATTAGAAACTGGAATTGTAAAAACAGGATTTGTCCAGTTGTCTTATTCCAGCTCTTTGGCAACCTAATTAAAACTCATTTGTATATGGTCCTCTGAGCTTTGTAAGTCCTAGAAATGGAACCCTTGCAGTCTCTCGGGCACAGAATTTGGCATGCTTTAACAAATGTCTGATTGAGTGGTGGATTAAGGCATAAGTTTCATCTACTGCCTCTAAATAATTTGGACACTAATTAAAATTGGCCTGTGTGTGTGTGTGTGTGTGTGTGTGTGTACATGTGCATGTGGTGACATTTTAATAACTCCCATTGAAAATTCATCACCAACAACACAGTCATGCATTTGACTTTCCTTTCCTAGTCCAATAATATTCCCTTTCCAGTTTTTATATGAGATCAGAGGCTCATGGGTTTGTTCATTAGACACAATGAAAGAGCCTTGAAGATGTGATTCTTTGAATCTGCCATTTCTCTCCTGATAGGAGAGAAAAGACACTAAGATATTTAGGCCTCCAAAGAGCTTTACCATCAGAGACAAATTTTTCAAGAATTAATGCCACCAGCATCTTATTCTGCACTTACCTAATGGCATACAATTCATACTTGGAGTTTCAGGATCAAAGGAATCAGGTAAAAACATTCAACTTCTAGCTAAAGTTAAGGTCAAGCAGAAGGAAACTGAGATGTCCTTCTTGATTTTGTATAAATACTTTGACTTTCATATTTCTCAGTTAAATTAAATATTTCAGAGCCAAGATGGTCTCCTCAGTGCCAGAGACAAAGGTGGGTGGTAACCAGCGGGAAGAGAGATGTTGTGTTAAGAGGAATGCAGAGATGTGGTCCACTCAGCGTGATTTTCAGAGCCCTTTCTGCCAAGTGGCTTATCTTCAGGCATACTTTATCACACATTCTTGTTACACAAAATTATTGTTATATATTCCTCTTATATGTACACACACACATATATTTGCTTATTGCTGTTCAGTCGCCCAGTCATGTTCAAATCTTTGCAACCCCATGGATTGCAGCACACCAGGCCTCCCTGTCCTTCACCATCTCCTGGAGTTTGCCCAAGTTCAAGGTAAATAAAATGGATAGTATTTCTTTCCATCCTATTTCCATCTCTTTATTCCTTTTAACCAGACATAGATTCATAACATATTCCATATAAAAACCAAGAATAATATTAATACTTATTAAAAGATGATGATAAATAAACTTTTCTTAACTCTTCACATATAGTAAGATCCTAAAAATAGTAGTTTTGTTACTACCAAAAATCATGACATCTCCTATCATATCTCTTATCCCACCCAAATCTACTACTTCTCTCCTCATAACACATTTCACTTTGTATCATGCTGAATTTATATATGTTCATCAATTTACACATATCATCAATTTTGTTAACCTGTAGACACTTTGAAAACATGGTGCAATAAATAAATCTATATACATTGGGGTTTTTTATAGACCTATAATTTTTAAACTGGAATGTGCTTGCTTTACACGGTTGTGTTGGTTTTATCTGTACGCATTTGAAGATTGCAGCAAATGGTCACTAGCTAAGGAGGAACAAATGATAATTATAAAACTTCCTAAAAATGATCAGTAACAGCTTATGTAAAAATGCTGTTGATACAAGTATCCCTCCCTGCTATATGAACACTCCACCCTTTTATCTTTCATCCACAGAAGAAAAGAGGCAGAGGAGGGCGTGCCTGATACAGTCTGGACCACCACTCAGAACTCGGCCAGTGTTTGAGCCATCTCCCCCAGATTAGAGCAAGGACACATCAGCTACACAAGGTGAGTATGCTCTAGAGGTTCGCTGCACACGACTGTGGCCACGGTCAGCAGGACTGTGTTGTGCACTTGAAACTTTTGTTAAGAAGGGAGCTCTTACATTTCTGGTTTTACCAAAATAAAAAAAAATTATGATACCATTTGAGATTTGGATTTATAGTTTCAAGCTATTTTCCAATAGCAAATTTTAAGTGTTTTAAAGAATTATGAAGTAAGTTATCTCATTAGTATAAAATAATTGCAATGACAAGTTATCTACACAAAATAGCAGCAGCAGATTTAAAAAATCCCTCAGAAAAAGCCAAGAGCAAGGAAACTGACTCATGGACAGCAACACTGTAATGAGAAACAGATGACATCTTTTTTTAAGAATGAAGTCAACAGAATATTTCCTAATATGAAATTGAGGTTTGCTAATATAAAGTGAAGGTGGCTCAGTCATGTCCGACTCTTTGTGACCCCATGGGCTAAACAGTCCACGGAATTCTCCAGGCCAGAACACTGGAGTGGGTAGCCTTTCCCTTCTCCAGGGGATCTTCCCAACCCAGGGATCAAACCCAGGTCACCCGCACTGCAGGAGGATTCTTTACCAGCTGAGCCACCAGGGAAGCCCAAGAACACTGGAGTGGGGAGCCTGTCCCTTCTCCAGCAGATCTTCCCGACCCAAGAATGGAACTGGTGTCTCCTGCATTGCAGGCACACTCTTTACCAGCTGAGCCACCAGGGAAGCCCAATGAGAAGCAAATGACATCTTTTTTAAACCAGAAGTCAGCAGAATATTTTGCTAATATGAATATTAAACTTGTAGATTCTAAAGTCCACAATGGCTGGAACCATGTCTTACTTATCTTTGAATACAAAGATATGGTTTGAATACAGGAAAATACTTTAGGCAGCTTCTGATATCAATAAATGTGTGTGAAATTAAAAATAATAACATTTTAAAAGTAAAATAAATCAATTAAATAAAATAGGTTGTGTAAAGGTCACTCAGTTCAGTTCAGTCGCTCAGTCATGTCCGACTCTTTGCAACCCCATGAACTGCAGCACACCAGGCCTNCCCTCCATCCCTGCCCGCTTACCCCACAGCCCCCTCTTCCTCCAGTCACAGCCTTTGCTGCTGGGAAGGTCTGGAGCCCTGCTTGGGGGTCATGTTGAGGACCTTCTCCTGAGTCCAGGTGGGCTTTGTGTGGGAGGGCAGGAGAGGCCTAGGGGAGAGTGTACGGTGAGGTGTGTTCAGGCCTTCGGCCCGCAGCTGGAAGCGGCCTGTCGGTCTGGTGCGCAGAGTGCAGCTGGTGGGTGCTGTTTCCTGCAGGCTCACACAGCCAACGGGCCTATGTGTCGCCCCGATGGGTCCATGGGTGTGGTGTGGGCCTATACTGGTTCGTGGGAGCCCATGGCCGCGCAGGTAGGGACACACCAGCCAGCTGGGCTGCCTCAGTTTTGGGGCAGCTGGGCCGAGAGGCTGACCTTTTTCATCTCTGGTTCCTCTTTGGAAGTATGGGCAAATCCTCCTCAGGGGAGGAATCTCTTGCCTGGTGGGATCTGGGCCTCTCTGTGGTGAGCAGAGCTGGGTCTGGGACCTCTGCCCCTCTTTCCCCAGAACCCTTTCCTGGCACAGCTTGTGACGTGGGCACTTTGTTCTTAAGACTCCTTCATCCTCTGTGAAGGGCAGGTTTTGTGCCTCCAAACACTTCTCAGTAGCTCAGGATTGCTCCCTGCTGCTTTCCCCAGCTTTGGCTGGGATGGATCATACCACCTACTGGAGGTTGCCACGCCCCTCACTATACCAGGAGGGATTTGGGTGGTGTATGTCCCTACCTGGTCCCTAAGAGGTAAGTTCATTTCTCAACATTTGAGGAGTGTGTGTATGTCCGTATGCATGCAAGTATGAGTGTACGGATACATATTCTCCCAAGCTGAGGTTTAAAACAGGCTTGGAGACAGTGGGATGATGGAGACATTGGGAACACTGATGGTGACTACCGCCATCCTAGGATGGGATGAGGAAGGGAAAGATTAAGAGGCAAACCAATCTGCCCTATAATCTCAATGGCTTCCTGAAAGCCACCTTCCACCCCTACCCCCACTTCCAAGTACTGGTCCTGTGATACCTTGAGCACAAGTCACTCTTGATGGGAGGAAGAAAGGTAAGATGATTAACAATCACTGTTCCAGGCAGTCCATATGCCATCGCATTATGTCTTCACAACAGCCCTGCAGGGTGAGGATTTATTTCTGACTTGCAGACTGGGGAAACTGAGGCTCAAAGAGGTTAAGGGTCTACCTGAGTGTGCATACGTAGGAAGGGCAAGAGCCTGGATTGGAAGTATACCCCTTTCCTCGCCTGTTCGTCCCTGGCTCCGAAGTTCATCTGATCAGCTCTATTGCTTCCTGGGAGGCCTCTATTCTTGGTGGTAGGCGGGGTGTGAAAAACAACTTCTCTTGAAGCTCTTCCCTCGATCAGCCTAGGAAGGCCAGCTGGGGTTCAGTTGTGGGTTCCCTGACATTTCTGAGCTGTTCCAGATCTCAGAGTGTCACCTGCTATTTGTGGAGGTGAGCTAAGGAAGGACACTAACAAGAAATATAACCTCCCACTCCCCCGGGGTCTTTGTGGTCACCACTTTCACTCTGAGTGATGGCCAGCCCTGAGCATCAGGCAGCCACCGGATGAGGCAGATGCAGCAGTACCTGGACTGACAGCTTCTCGCCAGCTCCTGGCGGAGACTGTGTGTGCCCCCAGCCTTGTCTTGTTTTGTCAAGGAGACCAAGGTCTGGCTTCCTATGGCCCTCCTCCAGGGTGGGTGGGTCTGTGTGGGCTGTCCAGATAGGACTTCCTTCGGGTTCTTGGGCTTGGGGCTCGGTGGTTGTCCACCTGCCAGGGCCCATCTGTGACCACAGCCTTCCCAGCCAGCAGGTCTCCTGCCTTTCTGAGTCTCAGCTGCCTACAGAGCTGCTAAGAAGCAGGTAGGGTGAATGGGCATCCAGGCTTTGTTCTTACTTGTTCACTTGTTCCACTGGGTACCCATGTGTTGGGTGCTGGGACTCCAGTTGAGTCATGGCAACACTAAATAAAAAGGGATGCCAGTGAAGAGTGATAGTGTCCAGGATGGAGGTCTGCACCATTCTCAAGAGGGAGAGCCCGAGAACCTCAGGCACTCCTGATTCCTGGCTTAACCACTCACCAGCTGTGTGCCCTTGAGCAAGTCACTAAACCTCTCTGAGCTTTGGCTTCCTCTTCTGTGGAATGGAGAAGATGACTTATCTCCTGAGATTGCTCTTACTGTTACATACAGTGCTGGAAAGGAGATGGCACATGCCTGCCACATGGTGGGTGGCTGGGCACTTTGGAACTGCTGTTCTTATTATCATCACTGTGCTTGTTATTGGCTTTGTTGACCTTTTCTCTTTGTATGTCCACCTTAGAGCCTGAGAGTAGGGCCTGGGCCATAGTTTTCTTGTCTATTCATCATTTTCCTGACTCTTCCAGGGACCAGTCTGGCTTCAGCCCCAAGGAGCGCTAGGACAGGGGACTCCCGCTCAGGCTGGTACCATGGGTCGAGCTGCACAGTCCAGTGTGGCATCAGGAACAGTATGTGGCCCTTTAAATTTCAGTTTTGTTGTTTACTCCCTGAGTCTTTTGCAACCCCATGGACTGTAGCCTGGCAGGCTCCTCTGTCCATGGGATTTCCCGGGCAAGAATACTGAAGTGGGTTGTCATTTCCTTCTCCAGGGCATCTTTCTCACTCAGGGATGGAACTCACATCTCCCACATTGGCAGGCAGATTCTTTACTGCTGAGCCACCTGGGAAGCCCTAAATTTCAGTTACTTAAACAAAATCAGCAAATCAGTTGCTCAGTTGCGCTAGCCACCTGTCAGGTGCTCAGTGGCCACATGTGACCCGTATACAGCCATAATGGACAGTGCAGAGCAGCATCTTTTCATCATTGCTGTAAGCTGTGCTGAACTGGGCTTCACAGCAAGCCTGGAACTCTAAGGGGACAGGTGCTCTGCAAACAGCCTCACCATTGGCTTGAACAGCCACCAGCCATCTCCTGAGCTCTGGGGCAGCAGGAAGTTTTAATGTACAGAAACTGAGTTCCCGAGAGCCCTTCCCACACTGCCTTTCAGTGGCCTTGCTCACCTGGCCAGGTGGCTGGTTTCGTGGCAGTTCTTATCAGCGCGGGCTGGGAGGGCAGGACTGGGACTTCCATCCCCACCCTGCTTCTGCAGCATGTCCTGCCTGGCTGGGAGTCTCAGAGTGATGTTCCTTATTCACGACTTCGCCCTGGGCCAGGCTGACTCATGCCCTGAGCCCACTCCCTCTCTCTGGGCCCTGCCCAGCCCCCAGCCTGCTGCCCCCTTCTTGTGATCTGAACACATGCCTCCTGCTTTCTGCTCACCCTGTTCCTTGTTCCTTCTCCCAGGCACCATCTCCTTCTTCTCTCTCCAAGCCCAACCTGCAGGTCTGGAGGAGTCTGTATGGCTAGAGAAAGGGACAAGAATGGCTGGAAGGGACTGGGGGTAAGAGAGTACATGTGTCTGATTGGTGGTACAGGTATTCCCTACTTTTCAAAAGTTTGCTTTATTCCACTTCACCTACATTAATTAGTAACTGTTTTCAGTAATGGAAAGAAATTTGAAGAGTTTTACAAGACAAGGTAATTGCTTCTTTACACTATTTTGGCTTATGAAAAGATTTCATAGGAATGCTCTTCTTTCAGATAGCAGGGGTGACCTGTATTGGATCCCATTTGGTGGGCACAGCAGACCTGCATTAGTTCCATGCTGCCTGATCTCAAGAGCATGGCACACAGAAGATGCTCATGAGAAGGCAGCGGGAAGGAACAAATGCCGAGTGGGTCCTAAAGGGCTGATATGGGAGCCTCTCCTATCCTTGGAGCATGCAGTGGGAGCCAGGAAACACCTTCCCCTTCACAGCGGCCAAGACTGAACCCCAGAGACGCGACAGCCCAGCCAGGCGGGGCCAGAGAGGATGGGGAGGGAGCTTGAGGGAACCCAGGGTGTTCTCAGTGGGCCCAGTATTCGTGTCTTTCTCATCCCCAAGACTGCTTTGCCCCCCACTGTGTACCAAAGAGGCTCCGGTCCAAGTGAGTGAGATGGTGATGGTTCTGGGAGGAACCAGGGTAGTATCCATCAGTCCAGCTTTACTGGTTATTAAAATCCTGTAATAGCTCTGTGTTGATTGACTAAGAGCTGTTGTCTCAAAACCCCGAGCCCCCAGGCCCCAGGAGGCTTGGCTGCGCCCCTGGCTTCCCCTCCCCCATAAACCAGCAGCAGAGTCAGCCTGTGGCCTTCTGGATGGCCTCTAGGATCCCACCCCAGGGCTGGTTCTGGTCCCTCAGTTTTGGTGTTTAGAAGCATCATCCTGTGTATGTGTGGTGACCTTGATTTGAAGGGTCTGGCTCCTTTCATCACTTTGCCTGTGGCTCTGACTGGTCAGGCTGAGACTGAAGCTGTCCCCTCAGAGTGCCTTGCGCTGTGAGCCCCCGGCAGAATCCAGCAGTGATGCTGCTGCCCAGCTCAGTGCCAACCCCTCCCTCTCTCTCTCTCCTGCAGGCAGCCATGAGATCCAGCCGTCCTGAGCCGGATGCCCCGGAACCCCGCAGTGCCCGCCCTCAGCCCCTGTCCCGAAGTTCCTCCAGCCTGCTGGGCGAAGGCCGGGGGCAGAGGCCAGAGTATCGCAAGAGGGCCAGCAGCGCTGTATGGCAGGCCCAGCTGGGTGAGGCCAGGACTGGTGCCCAGGTCCCGGAGGAGGAGGGGCACCAGACTGCGCGTGTGGAGCGGGCGCGGGCCTCCAGCCCCCAGCCGCAGCCCGGCGCCGCGGGCCACTGGCGGAGCGGCACTGTGGGCAACGTGTCCACCGTGGGCGGTAGTGACCTGAGTCAGCCGCGGGACCCCAGCGCCGCCGCCGTGCGGAAGAGCCACTCGGACCTGGTTCGCAGCACCCAGACCCGGGGCCACAGCGGTGCTCAGAAGGCCAGCCTCAGCTGCTCAGCCCTGGGCAGCTCGCCTGTCCACAGGGCTCGGCTGCAGCCCAGCAGCACTTCGGGCCAGAGTGGCCAGACCCCTGCAGGCTCAGAAAGGGACCCGGCTCCGGAGGACAATACTTCACACTCAGCCTGGACCCTGGAGAGTCAAGTGTGGGTGCCGCCAGCTGCCTGGGGAGGCACAGTGACCCACAGCAGCAGCCCCAAAGCCACTGGCCAGTCGGCCACCACCGCCTGCCACGCTTTATCTCAAGCAGCCCTGCTCTGTGGCAAGAGGGAGGTGGGGGCCAGCAGCTGCTGCCATGGCTTGCCTGCCCCAGGGATTCTGGCCTTTCCCAAACTAGTGGCATCAGTGAGTGAATCTGGGCTGCAGGCTCACCATGGGGTGAAACTCCAGTGTACGTTTCCTGGGGGGCTTCCTGGGCACTCCCACTGCTGTGCCCACCCTTGGGGTCCCACAGGGTTAGCCATGGAGCCTAGTGCCAGGACCGAGGATAAGTGGACCATGACCTCAGCAAGTGACTTGGGCCCAGCCTTGGCTCCCCCTCTGTCAGCCCAGGATGCTGGTGTTCAAGCAGCCCCCGAGGCAGCGTGCAAGGCGGTGGCCACTAGCCCGCCTCTGGAAGGCCCCGTGGCCCTGCACCTGTTCCCGGAGGTAACCCTGGAGTCCAGCCTGGCAGCGGCACCGTCTCCTGTGCGGGACGTACGATGGGATGCTGAAGGCATGACCTGGGAGGTGTATGGAGCTGCAGTGGACCCGGAGGTGCTCGGTGTGGCCATCCAGAAGCACCTAGAGATGCAGTTTGAGCAACTGCAGCGGGCCCCTGCCAGCGAGGACAGCCTGTCTGCGGAGGGTAGGAGGGGGCCCCTTCGAGCTGTCATGCAGTCCCTGCGGCGGCCCAGCTGCTGTGGCTGCTCCAGTGCAGCCCCCGAGTGAGGAGCTGCAGCCCGGGGCTGCCCGGGGTGCATGGACTCAGCCCCAGGGACGGTGGGGTACCTATGCTCTTTATCCACAGGCACCCACCGACATGTCTCTGTCCTCTGCTGCCCGCAGGTTACAGGGCTGCAGCCTGGGGGTTCCCTGCCCCCGGCAGTCGGGCTAGTTTATAAGGGCTTGATTCCCAAGAGCACGTGTGGGCTCTGAACTTTGGGACAGTTTCTACACTGTGCGTAGGGGGATCCTGACTTCTCTGTAAAAACCCTTGACCTTCTATCCAGTCTCTGTTCAGAACTCTGCCATGATTTCCCCCAGGCCTCTTTGTGGCTTTATTTTCACAGCAGTGCTGAGATGCAACAAATTCCTGACATAAGAGGTGGGGTCTCAAGTGGCAAGTCTGTCTAAGTCTTCAGGGAAGGGAACTGGCATTGTCGAGGCTTCCTGTGTGCCACACGCTTGCCAGCTCACTCTCCTGAGTCTTCACTGGGTTTTACAGACATAACCACAGACATTTGGCCAGACTGCAGCTGCCATGCCCAGGTTGGACAGCTCACGGTGGTGGGCTAAGAGCAGAGCCGGGGGCTGGCTGAAGCCTGGAGCGTTTCCCTGCAGTGTGTGGTTGGCAGAGCAGGGCAGTTGTGAACAAGAGATTATTGAGCCCATATTCATTGCGAGGTTTTGTGGCTTCCTTGGGGAAGAAGCTGCCTGTGCCCTGTTGAGCTCACCATGTGTTGAGCATCATAGAGGGCTGCAGGGTACTTCTTGGAGCCAGCCGCCAGGAAGATGATTGTGTTAGGGTCTGGCAAAGGTTAGTGCCCTGCTGAGAGTCACTTGGCATGGGAAGGTGGAGCCCTGCGTGTGACATGGTCCTGTTCCTGGGCCCCCTTCTGCACCCAGGAACCCAGGATCTGACAGCCAGCATATTCCCCATCCCCAGGGGACCAGCACTCTCCAGGTGGAAATGACTCGCAACAGTGGGGTAACTTTTAAAGCAGTAGTGACAACAGGCCAGAGAAACCAGGTGAGAAAGGCAGGTTTCAGGTCAGAGTGCGCCCCAAGACCCAGCATGGGGCTTTCATATTCCAAAATGTGACTTTCTCACTCCCAGCTGAGGCTGGGTAACCTGCCACTCCTGCTTGACAATGACAGCAGGTCAGAGCTTCTTCTGAGGGTGGGCCTGGGGCAAAGGGGTGGTGTGGTGTGACTTTATCTCCCTTTTGAAATGTGATCAAGCAGGTTGTCATGAGGGTCTTGACACCGTATAGCCTGGGGTCCCGAGCCTGTCTACCCCTCCATGTGTGGAACGGGGCAGGCGAGTCCACTCTCGGGATTGACACGTGGGCACCAGGGTGTCCTCATCTCTGGCCCCGCACGGGAGCACCAAGAACCCCAGCTGTGAGNTCCTCTAGTCGGGCTAAAGTTAAGATTTAATTGACTTTTCTGTTTTTTAAAAATGAACAATGTAAGAAGATAGTGAATATCTTCATGTATTCCCAGTTATATTCTGGTACTTTATTGCTGACAAGGATTTGATTTTTTTTTCCTAAATAGTAAGCCTTCTATTTAGACTAAGCACTCTTATTTTTCCTAAATAGTAAGCCTTCTATTTAGACTAAGCACTCTTATTATTATTAACATTGTATGAAGAATGACAAAAGTTCTTTCTACCTGAATTTTTAAAAATACATTTATGATAATAGAGGTTTTAATTTTCAAAAAAATAGACCCATTTTTTTTCCATGGAGGCTGTCTGATTTAGGTGGTATGATATTTTTAGACTTTTTAGTGCCAGGCATTTTGCTGGACACTTTTATGCATTATCTCAATCCTCAATACTCTTCTGTGGAGTAATACTGTAGACATCCTTATTTTTTGGATGAGAATCTTGGAAGAAGTCATAACATTAGCAGCAAGCAGAGCCTGGATTTCAACAAAATTTAGGCTTTAGATTCACTGTGGTTGTTTACATCAGAAACTTTCTTGAGTTAGAAATTTCTTCAAAAATGGATTTTTAGAACATTTCATCCTTTGGGTTCTTTGCTTTTCATCTGGTTAACCCTGTAATGATTTTTCAATTTAAGAAACACATTAGTTTTGAAAATTGGTTAAATATTTTGGATGTTTATTATGTTTTAATAAATAGCAATATAATTATACCCATTAATATTAATTAAAAATTTAGTTCACATGTTTGTTAACTGTTGTTTTCAGCTATGATCATGGTACTGTTAAATTTCAAACCATAACAAAGTACTATTTAACATATCTTAGAATAATAAAAAAGGAAAAACTGATGAAAACAATTTAGCAATCATTGAAAAGGATAAGGTAGTATTAAAAAAACTGCATGATGTGAGAGTTACAAGTAAAGTTTTATTGGGGGCAAAATGAGGGCTGCAACCTGGGAGACAGCATTTCAGATAACTCTGAGAAATTGCTCAGAGGAGGTGAGGGGAGGATCTAGAATACATAGGAATTTTTCAACAAAGGGCAGGTAGTTTGGAACAGCAAGAGATCACTGTTTAATTAACAAAACCAGGTATCTCAAGGTAAGGAGGTCACAAAAGACTCTATCTATGGGGTCACAAAAGAGTCAGACACAGCTTAGTGACAAACATATGGGAAGATGCAAGAATCTGGGCTCACTGAAATTATTCCTTTGATATGCACCTCATTTATCTGGGGCCAGTACATACGGTGTGTTTGCACATCCTGAGTTCTTCTGGACTCACATAAAGAGTGACTGCAGTCCAATGGCTGCCAGATTGCAGGTATTCTTTCTTTTTTGAGTTCCTTCAGGGTTCACCAGCTTACCATCCATAGTGGCTGCAATTGGTGGTGACTATGACATCCTTGTTTACTGATATGGCAGGAAATACTCCATTTCTCAATGGATGTTATTGAATAGTCTCTTTAAACCATCAAATGGGTAATAACAAAATCCGAGTCGATTTTTGCAGAAAGCAGCTTTTAACCTGTTTTTAAGGGACATTGGCTTATGGGTTTAGCCTATTATCACTTATTTACCTTTAAAGGTGTACCAAGCACAGTGCCTACTCAGGGAGATCAGAAGATGAATGATGAAGTCCAGCAAAGTTCTTATCCTCAAAGTAGACTGTGGCCGAGATAGACACATAAATTTGTAATTGTAATACATGGTTGTAAGGTCAATAAAATTACACTGCAGCCTCAAGTAATATTAACTAGTGTCTCTGTAATAACCTTGTAAGATTTTTATAACATTCAAGATTTCCAACAAGTTAATGTGCATCTTTTAAGTCATTTGGGTCTCTACAGGCTGCCTCCTATGTCACCCATTAGGTTAAATCTGCAGCAGCTGTTCCTACTGAGAGGTGAAAATGGTATCAGCTCAGCTTGACAGCCAAAGAAGGCAATGGCACCCCACTCCAGTACTCTTGCCTGGAAAATCCCATGGACGGAAGAGCCTGGAAGTCTGCAGCCCGTGGGGTCTCTGAGGGTCGGACATGGCTGAGCAACTTCACTGTCACTTTTCATTTTCATGCATTGGAGAAGGAAATGGCACCCCACTCCAGTATTCTTGCCTGGAGAATCCCAGGGACAAGGGAGCCTGGTGGGCTGCACAGAGCCCACCAGCAGGGGACTGCAAGTGCAAAACATGCTATGCTATGGGGTCTCACAGAGTCAGACACAACTAAAGTGATGCAGCAGCAGCAGCAGCTTGACAGCCAGTCCTGACTGTGGGAGTCTGTACTGAAAGCAAGAGAAAGCACTGAGTGTTTCTAAATGTATGGTTGATCAATAGAAAATCAATCTCCCATCCTCTTTAGAATCCATTGTCCACATCAAAGAATATTCTCTGTTCTTCACCCAAATGGAATACTTTAATTCAATAATGGAATTTCCCCCTCAATACCATTTCCCTATTTTTTCTCATTAAAAATAAAGTGAATTAAATGGTCACAAGTCCAAAGAATTTAAGTATTCTTTTCAGTTCAAATAATTTTTAATTTAGCTATTATGGTTAGGACATTGGCATTTCTCATTAACTGAAGAACAGTTAGTAAATTTAATGGGGACTGAGATACCCTTGAATATGCAAGAAATGTCTTATAGTGACCTATATTACACATACCTTCCAACACATTTTTGATCAGATAAACACAAGAGTGTCGTTTGATCTCTCAATTATGTGTCTTTAGATCTCTCAATTATGTGTCTTTAGAAAACACTTAAAATCATCAGATTCATCGTAGGCAGATTGAGCCTACTTAAGCTTCATTGTTAATTTTTAAGAGAGGGCTGCTATTTGAAACAGTATAATGTAGAAAAGCAAACTAGTTCAGAATCACAAGTTTTTAGTTATCCATTAAATAGTTTCCTCATTCAAAATAAACACTTACTGATACCATTATGCACCAAGACCTGTGGTATTATGTGGATAGAAGCATAAAGAAGGCAATTATTATAGTTTCAAAATGATTAATATAGTAGGGAAGGCAGACGAGCAAGAAAACCACAATATAAAGAGAGATGGGCATAATAGCCTACAAAAAAGGATGCTATGAGATCAGAGAATAGGACTTGCTTAATCCTCCAGGGCATGACAATCAATGCTGTTAGTTGCAATGAACAGATATAACTCTGGTGGCCTTAAGTAGAAAGGAATGTATCTTTAAAATAGAGTATGTCTATAGAAACACTTAGAAGACTCAAGAATACTATGCGGGATCTAGGAAGCCAGGAACTATGACCAAATTCATGCCCCAGAACTGATGGTGACGGGGCGTCACTGTAGCTGCCACAGAGCACAGGTGCTAGGCCTGTCTCACCATTGTAGAGTTGTTTTGAAACAGATGGGTGGCATTTCAAAGGGCTCTGAAGAACTCCAGGACCATAGTCCTTTATGTCTCAGTGCAGAAAGAATTCACTGAGAGGCAAAGTCAGTTCAGTTCAGTTCAGTCACTCAGTCGTGTCCGACTCTTTGAGACCTCATGAATCACAGCATGCCAGGCCTCCCTGTCCATCACCAACTCCCGGAGTTCACTCAGACTCACNCGGGTTGTGGCGAATCACTGAAGTACAGGCTGTATTGGGGTGTTTGTCGGGTTGGGAGGCTGGTAAGGGGGTCCCAACTGTGAAGCTCCTGATGTGACTATGGAAGGGGACTTTATAGGCGCTGTGGATGCAGGACTGGGGCCAGATTTCATTACAGTAATATCCCTTTGGCTGCCATGAGGGGAGATGCACGTGGAAGAAGTGGGAGGCGGGAGCCTGAGTGGGGGGGAGGGGGATACTTGGGTGCAGGAGCCAAGGAGGGGCCTGAAAGGGGGAAATGGAGTGCGTAGCTGGGGCTGAGCACACATACATAGAGTGTGTGTTGGATTTGGGAAGAAGGAGGAATTGCAGAAAGCCCCAGGGCTTCGGGGCACCAGCGACACCCTTCATGAGGAGACCTTCTCCTCTGTCTACACATGCCATCATGCGTTTATTCTCCATATACCACCTCCACATGACACACCNTGGTTTCCAGTTTGAATAAAAGGAGATGAAGCTACCACGTGGGACAAGGTGGGAGGCCCGGGAAGGGCAGGAGAAGGGCCTTATGCCCCAGGGCTTCGGGGCACCAGCGACACCCTTCATGAGGAGACCTTCTCCTCTGTCTACACATGCCATCATGCGTTTATTCTCCATATACCACCTCCACATGACACACCTGGTATGCCAAGATGGCAGGCTGGGATGCACCCTGAATGGGAAGGGCCAGCCCAGCCTCCCACCTGCCTCATCACGACCGAGGTCAAGGTTGGCAGGGCGATGCTGGAATCCAGCCTGGTCTGTGTTGGACCTTGGTGCTATGCATAGCTGGGCCCCACAGAATACCCTCCCTAGGTAAGCTTGCCACCCCCATACAGTGGAAAAAGAGTGTCCTTGGCCTCACCAACCCAGGCTGCACAGCCTCTGCAGATAGGTCTACTTGGAGGAGCTGAAGCTTCATTTCCAAATTCAACTTGGAGACCCAATCCGCCACCCCACTTCCTGGGCAGGCCTGGCTGGCAGTGGTTGAGTGTCCCAGGACATGGCCACCGGCTTCCTTTATAGGGCTCCTCCTCTCAGACTCCAGATTTCCATCCAGACTTTTTGGGACCCCGTCAGGCCTGGCTCTAGGCAGTGGTGGATTTCATTATGTGAACATTTGTTTTGTTTAGAATTTGAAATAAAGTAACGGAGGTCGCAACTTTGCCAGGGAAGGATTTTGTTCTGGTAGATTCTGTCCCATAGAACATCCTCCAGATCCTTAGAGCTCCCTGTCCAGGCAGGAATCTCCTTCCCTCATCTCCAGGGCCTCTCCCTTCTGTCCCCTGGCTCTCCATCCTGGCAGCCTGGGCCCCCCAATAGCAGAAGCCTGGCTCCCTGACGCTTGTCCCCATGGGCCTGGCCAGGACACAGGGCGAGCATCTCCTGTCCAAATCCAAGCCTGCCATCACGCCTGCAGGGGTCACCAGTTCACCCAGGGAAGAAGCTGTCCCTGCCAGAGTGTAGCGCAGTGCCAGAGTCCCTGCCTGGGTGAGTGATGCTGCCTGAGGGAAGTGATGCTGGTGGCCTGAGATCACAGTGTCGGGGGAGGGAGAAGAGCAGAGAATGGCCCTTTCTCACTGTGACATCACCTTCCGAGTCAGCTAAATTGGGTCTCTGTGCCCCAGAAGTATTGCATTTTTGTTTCACTGTGGGCCAATGAGGTCTTCCCAGTACAGGTCCTGACACAGGATTTGGAGGGGATACTATAGTTTAGTGGAGTAAAACTCGAGTTTGAATCCTGGGTCTCACCTATAGCTATGAGACCTTGGGCAAGTTACTAAAACCTCCCTGATCCTCAGCTTCCTCATCTATAAGACGGGGATACGAATGGTGCCTCCTCCTTTGGCTTGCTGCCTGGAGTAAATGAAGAACCCACAGCGGTGCCTGGCACCATCTACCGTCGCCGAGTGCAGCTCCCGCAGCCGCCAGTAGGGGGCGAGCTTCTGCCCTGCTAGTTTGACTCTGCTTAAGGCCCACGTTCTGTTTCCCAAGGAAATGGCACCCCAGTGTTCTTGCCTGGAAAATCCCAGGGACGGGGGAGCCTGGTAGGCTGCAGTCCATGCGGTCGCTAAGAGTCGGACACGACTGAGCAACTTCACTTTGTTTCCTTAAACCTCCTTCATTAAAGCGCCTCTGTCCATGTCCTTCACTCTGCTTTGAAACATGCTTGAAAGGGAAAGTGTTAGCTGCTTAGTCGCCTCTGACTCTGTGACCAAATGGACTGTAGCCCATCAAGCTCTTCTATCCATGGGATTCTCCAGGCAGGAATACTGGAGTGGGTAGCCATTTCCTTCTCCAGGGGATCTTCCCGACNTCAGAATGGACTGGTTGGATCTCCTTGCAGTCCAAGGGACTCTCAGGAGTCTTCTCCAACATCACAGTTCAAAAGCATCAATTCTTCGGCACTCAGCTTTCTTCACAGTACAACTCTCACATCCATACATGACCACAGGAAAAATCATAGCCTTGACTAGATGGACCTTGGTTGGTACAAAAGTAATTGTGGTTTTGCATTGTTGAACTTTGCTGTTGGATATTGGAATACATTTAAAAATAAATGTGATTATGTTATACATCATTTTAATGTGCATTTCTCACTTTATTTTTTTTTGCTAATGACATTATTTGCCATTTATTTTATATTTATTTTAGACTATAGAAGTGATGTTAGGCAAAAAGAAAATTTGAGTTTTTTTTTTTTTAATTCGAGTTCAAAATGGGTCATAAGTCAGCAGAGAGAACTCAGAACATCAGCAACACATTTGGCCCAGGAACTGCCAATGAACGTACAGTGCAGTGATGGCTCAAGAAGTTTTGCAAAGGAGATGAGGGCCTTGAAGATGAAGAGTGTAGTGGTGAGCTACTGGAAGTTGACAACAATCAGCTGAAAACCATCATCGAAGCTGATCCTCCTACAACTACACGAGAAGTTGTTGAAGAATTCAACATTGACCTTTCTATAGTTGTTTGGCATTTTAAGCAAATTGGAAAGGCAAAAAAGCTTGATAAGTGGGTGCCTCATGAGGTGACTGAAAATAAAAAAAAAAATCATTGTTTTGAAGCGTCTTCTTATTCTACACAACAACGATGAACTATTTCTCTATCAAATTGTGACGTGCGACAAAAAGTGGATTTGATATGACAAATGGTGACAACCAGCTCAGTGGTTGGACTGAGAAGTTCCAAAGCACTTCCTATAGCCAAACTCGTACCAAAAAATGGTCATAGTCACTGTTTTGGGGTCTGCTGCTGGTCTGATCCACTGCAGCTTTCTGAATCCCAGTGAAACCATTGCGTATGAGCAGTGTGCTCAGCAAATTGATGAGATGCACTGAAAAGTTCAATGCTCTCAGCTGGCACTGGTCAGTAGAAAGGGCCCAATTCTTCTCCACGACAACACTTAACTGCACGTCACATAACCAATGCTTCAAAAGTTGAACAAATTGGGCTACAGACTTTTGCCTCATCCTCTGACTTCCTGCCTATTGACTCCCACTTCTTCAAGGATCTCTTGACAACTTTTTGCATGGAAAACACTTTCACAATCTGCAGGAGACAGAAAATGCTTTCTAAGAGTTTGTTGAATCCCAAAGCACGGGTTTTTATGCCCTAGAAATAATTTCTCATTGACAAAAATGTGTTGACTGTAATGGTTCCTATTTTGATTAATTAAGTTGTGTTTGAGCTTAAGAATGGTTTAAAAAGCACAGTCCGAAATTGCAGCTACTTTTGTACCAACCTAATACTTTTGTTTACATTAAACACGTTTTTCAGAGCAGTTTTAGGTTCACAGCAAAATTGAGAGGAAGGTCCAGAGTTTCCCCATTTGCTTCCTGTTCCCGCACAGGCACAGCCTCCCCCATTATCGACATCCTCCCCCAGAATGGTACATTTGTGACGACTGATGAACCTACAGTGACATATCTTTATTACCAAAAGACCACAGTGTATATGAAAGTCCATTTCTGGTGGCCCTGGATATCCTGCCCTCTCAACCTTTATGGGGCTGCCGCCCCAACGGCTCCCTTCTAGGGTACTACAGCAGTGCCTGTCCCTGAGAGTACGTCCCAGCACACAGCACAGGTGCTGGGCTGGTCATCCTCCCTGAGCCGACCTTGGGGACCAAGACTTGGAGGAGGAAGGCATTTTCCTTCAGCTCCTTGTTGGCACTGCGACCTCCTCTGGCATCTCCATGCTGCTTCCATCATTGACCCAGTCGAAGTCTTCTGGCCTTGTCCCTGCCACACTGGTGCTATTGGTGGGGGTTGGGGTGAGGGTGGGGTGCCCTGGGCAAAAGAGGAAGCAAAGTAGGGTAGGTGAGTAGCTGGGTGAGCATGCAAAGATGCTGAGCTGCACGCCTGCACGACAACCCTGCANTGCAGGGGTCCTTGAGTTCTGTACCCACAGTCAGTGGTTGTGGGGCTACCCCACATTCTGTTTTAGTGGATGACATAAGAAGGGCAAAGTCTGCCCCCCTCTCTCAGCTTTCGTTGTCAAGCACTCATGGAGCATCTTCATCTTCTGTGTGCAAGGAAGTGGGCCCCAGAGATGCAGAGGTGAGAGCTCTGTGGAACATCCTCCCTGTCCAGGGCCCCTTGGGCATCCTTGGTCCAGCCCTGGGCAAAAGAGGAAGCAAAGTAGGGTAGGTGAGTAGCTGGGTGAGCATGCAAAGATGCTGAGCTGCACGCCTGCACGACAACCCTGCACGCCTGCACGCCTGCTCTGCCTCCAAAGCCAGGCTTCTCTGGGCCCCTGCTCCACTTCCCGCCTTGGACAGCCCAGCTCTGAGACTGACATGACCATGGCATGGAGGACTGCAAGAGATTTCTGACTCCCTCAGGCACCCTTTCTGCTGTGGCCACTGCCTTTTATTTATTTATTTTTAAGTTTCAATTTTAAGATAATAGATTTACAGATTCATCACCCAACATAGAGCCATGGTGTGTTTATCAAAAGCTCAGAAAGTAACCTTGGTACAAGATGAACTAAACTATGGGCTTTATGCAGTGGTCCCCAGGTTCAATTCTGACGTCATTTTTGCTCCAGATCCCTTCCAGGAGCTCCCACTGTGTTCATTGGCCACTGCCTTTTAATGCACCTGTGAAGTCCCTGCCCTTCCCTCCAGGCCTTTCCCTTCCTTCTCTCCTCCACTCCTCCCCTCCCCAGCCCTTCCTTTCTGTCAGACACATCTCCGCAGTGCCGACCACAGATGCTGGAGCTGTGGCTCTCGTTCTGGAGCAGCACAACAGCAGGCCGGGGGCAGGACAGAGTTATGGGGTGGGGATGGCGTGGCTGGGTCTTTTCCCTCCTGGAGTCTCTGGGAGCTGACTACACAAGAGGGCAGGCCACTGTGAAGATTTCTGGGTCCAGCCTCCCTCTGGCCTAGCTTCTCTACTGAGGCCACTGGCTGGGTGGAAACACACCAAGCCTGGGAGGAAGTGGGGACCTTGCATCTCCCGTGGGTTCAAGGCCTGTGGGCTAGGTGTGCTGCAGGCGTGCAAGGCTAGGCAGCCTCTTGATACCTGGAGACCCCAGTCCATTCCTTGGCCCCATCTGTCCGCCAACCTGCCCCACTGGATCTTCAATGTGGGAGGCAAATGTGGGGAATGGTTCCTTGCAGGGAATAGTGCAGTATGGAGTGGGGAAGTTGGGTAGGGCAGTTTCCTGGAAGCTCCCCATCACCAGCATTGGTCCCCTGGGGCCTGGGGCCTGATACCTTATCCAAGTGGTCACACCCAGGACGTCCTCACATCACATCTTCCGACCACTGGACCCTGAGGTCACTCTTAGAATGTCCTCATGTCCCTTTGAGGGTCTGGTTGCTGCGAGACTGTCTGCCATGAGGATCTGCGGACGCCTAGGTGGGCAGTGCTGTCTCTACAGTGGGGTCCTATTTGGAGTTGGAGGGGTGTTGCTGCCTGAGCTGGGCTTGGGGAAGGTCAGCTCTGTGAGGCAGAGCCCCGCCCACACCCTCACAGGAGTAGGTGTTTTACATCTAATCATGGTCCAGGGTATTTAAGGCAGTGCCTGAGGCTTCCATGGGGAGAGACCCAGAGAGGAGGCTGGGGCTGCAGCAGGAAAGTCTGCTGGACTCGGTGACTCAGCGAGTCACCACCTGCTGCCCTGAATTCAGGGGCTGAAGATGGGGTAGGGGTTGAGGGTGATCTGTGCTCCCCTTTGGCCCTGGTTTCTTCCTTCTTGGGGCTCAGGGGCTTGGAGGGGCAGTAGGAGGGTGCCAGGAGCCAGTGTGAGGAACTCCGCCCATGGCAAAAGGCATGAGGAAGGAGGCTCGGCATACACAAAGGTGGGATCAAGCCTCAGGAGACCCCCTGTTCCTGAGCATCCACCCCCCAAACCAGAGTCTGCCTGCTTTATTGTGTTATGCTTTCCACCTACTCTTCTGGCATTAACAGGGGGCTGTCCCCCCACCACCTTTTTCTGGAAAAAGTTAATTTAGAGCTTTTAGATAATAAATCTCCTGGGCATAATACGAGTGTTTCAATCCAAAAGCCCCTCTGATGGCTTTCTAGCCTGCCTGTTGGACTCTTACAGCTGCGCATGTGATTGCGGCCTCCCAACCGCGAAAGGCACAGGAAGCTTAAAACATCCTAGGAATGTAGGGGCTTCCGAGAAGTCAAAATCATTAGAATAGGACTGATTAAAGGTTTCATTTGTTGAGCCAACACTTGCTGCCAAATTTTCATATCTTTTATTTGTAGATATAGTTGGTATATAGAAAAAAAAACAGGTAGAAGCCCTGGTATTAGCAACATTAGATCTTTGAGTTAAGTACTTTCTTTGTTATAACCCACTGCACCTTTGTTCTACAGGAATGTATTTTTATTTAGTACTTTGAGGGTGATGCAGATTAAAGAAAAAAACACTTCAAGGGAAAAAGAGTTTTCTGGTTGATAGACATTTATCTAGGAAAAGAGCCATAAAAATGTTAACAGGCCTTTTGGCCTAAAGATGATGTAAAACCACCTGGGACCTTTTGTATATGGGAAGGTATGCAAAAAGAAAGCCTGGTTTCAATGAGGGTCAGGACTGCTGCCCCTGCATAACTCTGCATATTCCATTATTTCTTTGTGTACAACTTGGGGTATATAAGCTGCTTTTGAAAATAAAGTTGTGGGTCTGGCACCGATGCTTGGCTCCCCCATGTCATTCTTTTCTCCCTTTTCTGGCTGAATTCCCATCTGGAGTGTGGAAGCTCACCGTGTATACTTATTTGACCTGGCTTCTAAGACCCACGCGAGAGGGAGCCCAGGGAGGGTCACCCTCTGCTATTCAAGTGGGCACCAGTGGCCTACACAGACGGTGCAAGTTCTTTGTCTTGGAACTTTATTGTTTTTCCACGTAAACCAAGTTATTTAGCATCTTTTCTCCACTAATTTTCCTACTACCTATTCTTTCTTAATCTTTCTTTATATTTCTAATAAATAAGTTTTTTCTCGCCAACTCCATCTCCGCTTTGAGTTACCCTGGATCCACCAGGGCTGGACCCCGGCAGGAGGGTGCAGGAGGGCAGGACCCACTCCCAACTTCCTGTGTTTCCAGCATGAAGTGGGGGAACCCCGCTGGGTCAGAGCACTGAGCCCACAGAAGTCCCTGGACCGCGGCTCACAGGAGCTGTGACAAATCCACCTTCTCCTGTGCCGCTCACCAGTTTGCATCTCAGGTCAGGGTCAGGGAAGAGCTTGCTGGCTGAAGTCTCATTATGCTGCGGGACAACTGGAACAGGTGGTGTGGGTGAGCATTTGGGGGGCTAGTGAATGTTTGGCCGGCCTGAAGGGCATTGGGAGGCTGCTGAGCATTCGTGGGTCCTGGTGAGCACTCAGATGTCTGGGTGAGGAGGGGGACTGGAATATTGGGTGGGTTTGCCACTCTCTGTGTGTCCATCGGTCCCTTCACCTGATAACTACTTCCTGAGCATCTCCTTTCTGCCAGTCGCCACATATACATGCATGTGGAGATGGAAGAAGCATTCCTGCAAAGTCACAGTGGGTAGCTCAGACGCCATCTAGCCATTAAGGCAGCTCAGTGGGACTAGAACCAGTCTCTTGAACGTGTTGCATTTTGGTAAAGCTTCTCCTGGTGCTCATCTGAGCCCTATGTGGACTGAGAAGGCAAAGGATGGCGTGGATTCAGCTGAGGAAGTGCTCAGTGGGGAAGGGGTCAGGGCATACAGGTGCACCCAGCTTACCCCCAGGGTGGCTGTCTGAGGGGCTGAGGCTGGGGTTGTACCTGGGGAGTGGGTATTGCCTGGGAGGTTCTGAGTTTGCACTAGTGCAGAGCACAGCTGAATCTGTACTTGGAAACCAGAGAGGTGGAGTCTGTGGGCAAGGGAAAGTGTGGGTGGCCCACGCTGTGCGCCTGGGAGGAGGCGAGTGCCTGGCAAGCGCATGATTGGTGTCCATGGGGTGGGGTGAGTTTCCTCCCACCGTGGACAAACTCATGACCTTGTCAAGTGGCAGCAACGGGAGGATGAGGGACTTGTTACAAAGTGACCTGCAGATGCAGCAGAGGCCTGGGGGATGTGGGCCAGGCGCAGACAGGCCTCTCTTAGTGTCAGGGGCTTGTGTTCAGGGAGAGGTCTCCTTCTCCGTGATGAGGACACAGATGCACGCAGGACCCCCAGTGATGACAGAGACAAGCGTCCCCACGATGGTGACACAGGCTCCCCGGAAGGTGCCCTGCACGGCGGGAATGCAGACTCTGCTACACAGCCCGTGCTGGGCCCTCCAGTGTGCATTTTGCTGTATGTCACCTTGTAGTCCCTTGAGGCCTATAAAAGAAAGTCAAATCCAGCTTAGAAAGGAAACTTTTATTTTAAAAGAATTATTACAAGGAGGCAGGGGGACCGTTACAAGGGGATGAGAGTGTACTCATGGGGGCGGGGATTATTCCTGGAGAGGAGCCGCTGTATCTGGCAAGTAGCAAGTATTATTGGAGAGAGGTGACTCATGATAGAGGGGGGAGTAGGACAATAAGTGGGGTCCTTAACAGTGTGAGGGGCATTACTGTGGAGCTGAAGCTGAAGCTCCAATACTATGGCCACCTGCTGTGAAGGGCTGGCTCATTTCAAAAGACTCTGATGCTGGGAAGGAGTGAAGGTGGGAGGGAAGGGGACGACAGAGGATGAGACGGCTGGATGGCATCATTGACTCGATGGCCGTGAGTCTGAGTGAACTCCGGGAGTCGGTGATGGACAGGGAGGTCCGGCGTGCTGCGATTCATGGGGTCGCAAAGGGTCGGACACGACTGAGCGACTGAGATGAGCTACTGTTGTGGGGGCACATTACTAACATGTACGGGGGCATTAACAGTGCGGTAGACACATAACTTGGGGAGCTGTTACAACAGAGGGGGGACTATTCCGTAGAATAGCCTGAACCGCTCTTTAGAGGGGGGCTGTCACACTAGAGAAGGACTATTACTATCGAGAGAGGACTATTAGGGTAGAGGTGGGACTGTTAGAATAGATGGAGATCTACTGGTGTAGAGGGGGACGGTCAGTGCACACAGGGGATTACTATACCGGAGACTCTTATGAAGGAAAGGGGCCTATTACCACGGCGGAGGACTTTTGCTGTAGAGGGACGCTATTATAGTGGATGGAGATCTCACTGCGGAGGGCGACTATGTTAGCAGAGGAGTATTATAGCCTTAGTCGGAGAAGGCGATGGCACCCCACTCCAGTACTCTTGCCTGGAAAATCCCATGGATGGAGGAGCCTGGTAGGCTGCAGTCCATGGGGTCGCTAAGAGGCGGGCACGACTGAGCGACCTCAAGTTCACTTTTCACTTTCATGCATTGGGGAAGGAAATGGCAACCCACTCCAGTGTTCTTGCCTGGAGAATCCCAGGAACGGGGGAGCCTGGTGGGCTGCCGTCTATGGGGTCGCACAGAGTCGGACAGGACTGAAGCGACTTAGCAGCAGCAGCATAGCCTTAGAGGGGGGACTGTTACAGAGTGGGGACAATAGCAGCAGAGGAGTGCTGATACCATAGAGGGGAGCTATGCCAACCAAAGGAGGCCATTACTGTGGTGTGAGGGTGGTGATAGCGGGAGTGGAGCTATTAGTGGAGAGAGCGGATCATGGCAAGAGAGGACTATTGCAGCAGGAGAGCGACTATGACAGTGGAGGGGAATATTACTCCAGACGGTGGACTGTTGCTCTAGAGGGGGGCTATGACAAAGGATTATCACTCTGCAGGGGAGGCTGTTACTGTAGAGGTGTTATAAGACGATAGACAGGGGCTGTACTATAAGGGAGGGGACTATTACTGTAAAGGAGGGGCTTTAAAAATTGAGAAGGATTCTTGCTGTAGAGAGGGGACTATGCCAATAGGGGTAACTCCTGACAAGGTCTGCAAGCCCCTGGATAGTTGGGGCAGAGGAGGTTTCTCCCCGGAGAGGAGCAAATTCAAGTATAAAGAGCTGGGGTTGGATGAAATGCGGCCTGAGAGCACGTGGATCGGAGGCTCCTCAGAACAGTGGCTGTGGTTCAGGAGGAAGTGCACGTTCAGGAGGAGCTGCACGTTCAGGAGGAGCTGCATGGGTAGCCAGCCCTTGCTCTGCTGGTCCTGGGAATGGGTGCGTCCGCTTCTGGCTGACGAGCCTGGGGAGGGACTGGGTTTGTGTGACCCAGTCAGGAAACTGGGGTCCTGAGTCTCAGCTGGGTATTTGTGGGGAAAGGTCATTATGGGAAGCTGTTTCTGAACACAGAGTGAGGGGATTCCTGGACCTTCAGGTCCTTCAATGTTGTCAAAAGGCTGCAACAGGAGGCAGGAGACACTTTATACCTTGGGTTCTGCACGTGGCAGGAGGAACGTGACACTCACACCCTGGGCTGTGGCAGGAGGAGAGGGCACTCAGGCTCCGGCCTGCGATGGGCGTGGGGACATTGCACAAACATAGGAGAGAACACATCATTTCTTCTGGAACCAGCACGAAGCCGCAGCAGGCACGTGCATACAGGTGGCATCCTGGCAAACCCACCTGAGAGGCAGTCTCACCCTTTGTGCAGCTGAGCAGACAGCGCCTGCTGCATCCATGTTCCCAGATGAAAACCACTGATTTCTTCATAATGGAGTCAGTTTGTGTTTGGAGCCAGGGCCCACTGGAGTCAGGTTCTTCTCTCAGGAGCTGGAAGGTTTTTTTTTTTTTTTTCCCCTCCATCATATTTCAGAGACATTCCTAGTCCTGCTGGAAACATTCTGAGATGAGATAATGTCAGAGGCACGTCCACCTTTAAAAGATGGACTTCAAAGAGACAGAGAAGGAATTCCCCCATATTCTAAAGTAAATGTTCTAAGGAAAGGGAAGGGGGCAAGTCTTTATTCTCTGAGAATTAAGCCTGGAGGTTTAATTTGGATTTGCTCTTAAACTGCCCACTGTGAATCTCAGGTGGGTTGTGTAGAAACCAAGTTCTCCCACGCACTTTGCAAATTTGTCTGCACTGTGGATGAGAGAGAGAGAGAGAGAGAGAGAGAGAGAGAGAAACGGGGACCCAAGCCTCTGGTGGAGGAAGGGTCTAATCCAATTTATATCACATAAGAGTTTTTGAAAATCATTTAAAGTTGATAATTTATCAGTACGAATCTGTGTTAGTTGGGGAGTAATACGTTGTCTATTAACAACAAATCCTAAGTAGTGGTAAGGTGTAGAGGTTTGAATTTTTTCAGGGGCAATGATTAACCCAAAGTTTTTTAAGCATTGTTGAGCTATATCAAACATGTGTTGAGTTTCTAAAACAGATGGAGCCGAAAACAATATATCATCCATATAATGAATAACAAGAAAGTCAGGAAATTGTTTGCTCACAGGCTCAAGGGCTTTAGCCACATAGTATTGACACATGGTGGGAGAATTCATCATTCCTTGAGGCAGCACAGCCCATTGATATTGCTTATGAGGCCTAATGTGATTGGAAAAAGGGAGAGAGAAAGCAAATCTCTCTTGGTCTAAAAAAGCAACCTTGTAAATTAATAATAATAATGTACCAATTTGGAGGAATAGTCATAGGTGATGGGATTCCTGGTTGTAACGCACCCACAGGTTTCACAGATGCATTAACTTTTCTAAGGTCTGTTAAGAGGCGCCATTTGTTAGATTTCTTTTTTACAGCAAAAATAGGACAGTCCCAAGGAGAGCAAGATTCCTCAATTTTTTTCAGTTTTGATTGTGTGTCTATAAGTTCTTTAGCAGCCTGTAATTTTTCTTTCTTAAGGGGCCACTGCTCTGTCCAAATAGGCTCGCCATTCTTCCAAGTTACTTTAATACCTTGTGACTTAAAGATACATGTTAATTTCCTTTCAAGCAGGAATTGGTGGGTTTTGAACAAAGATCTGACATACCTCAGGTAACAAAATTCCCCGTTTCTGCCTTCTGAAGCTGCTTCCTGCTGGACAGTGGTGTGGTTTTCCCCCTGGATTGGAGGAGCAGAACTATTCCTTGCCGAGTCTAAAATATATCTGATCGTCACCAGGCAACCGCCTCAGTTGCTCATACCCTTGTGCTAGAATCATGTGAAGTCTGGCTTCAGTCAGTTTACTAACAAAGTTGACAAGGCAGTTGAGGAGGCAAGGTCCAGAGATGAGCAGCAGGACAACATCAGTTAGCGGGCCGAAGAACGGGAGACACTAGGTTAGACCAGAGTCGCTCTGTCTGGCCATATTCCAGGTGGAGCTTGGATCTGGACCGTGTATGTTATATTTTTGTAGCCTTTGAGCTGGTTCACATATCTCTTTTATGTTTACCTCAATCTGACCAGAGCTACTAACATACCTGCAGCAGGTTTTACTCATAACTGAACATACTCCCCTTTGCTTAGCCAGGAGATAGTCGAGGACTGTCTCCTTGACTCTCTATGGTTCTACTGGTAAATGCACCAGCTTCTAGCACTGATGGTACACTAGGAGTAAGAACGGTGGGAGACGCCAGAGTTTATATTATTTATTCGGGGGAAATGGTGTAGCAGGTGCCCCAGTTATTAGTGGGACAAGTGAGTTTCTGAACTCTCCAACTGTAATGGGTACAGCTCTAAAGAAGATTATTACAAATGCAGGGTTGTTATGACTGTGTTACAGATTTGGTCATCTCCAAGTAGTGCTCCAGGTTATAGATATCTATTTATAGATAGTTGAGAACAACATCTATAGTGATTCCAGAGATGTATAGAGTCATGCCCTGTATTTTTAGATAAGTCATCAAGGGCCTGGTGGCCAGAAGCCCGGCCTCTGTGCACTGATGCTGAGTTGAATCTCGGAGACAACAGTTTAGGAAGAAGCAGAAAAGAACAGCTTTATTGCTAGGCCAATGGGGACACAGTGGGTTCTGGCCCCTCTAAAACTGTATGTCCCCAACCTTGAAGGATATGATGGGCAGTTTTATAGGAACGGGGATGGGAGATCTGGGTAGACACCTGACCTAGCCTCAGTCTTGGGGGCTTCATGGGGGGACGAGGAGACCCAGTCTGCCCTCAGTAGTGGGAAGCTCTGTGCTTTGGTCTAAATGCCAGTGCTCAGATGTCTGGGGACTGGAGTTGAGGTGGGCTTGTCTGAGTAACAGTGCTCCCCTCTGAGTGTGGTAACATGGCCCTCCCAGGGTTAGTGCTGTGGTAGGGGCCTTAGTTCTTGCCCGCTGCGAGGTTCAGATTCCCTGGGGCTGGGGGAGACCCCTCAGATGGGCTGCCCGGTAGTATTCCAGTTCACCAGCAGGCACAGGGCAAGCAGGGAGGCAGGTTTGCCTGGTGAATCAGTTGCTGGTCGTGTGGATCTGAGCTTCAGGCTGATGGGCAGCAGGGGAGGCTGCTGCTGTGCCCGCCTTCCAGCCGACCGTTCTCATCCAGGCAGCTTCAGCCCTGCTGCTCCGCCTTCAGCCCTGCTGTCCCACGAGCTTTGTCAACATCTCAGCGGGAAAGGAAAGGGCCCAAGCCTGCCAGAACCAAGGCACTGTGGTCTACTTCAGCGTGAAATCTTTCAAAACGAAACAGCAGGACCGAAGTGTAAACAGAAGCAGACTGACTTCTCTGGGACGAGTGTTGGTAGAGGAGACAGACCCTATACGTCTTTCTACAGTCCTGGGAGGTCCCAGGGACCTGGCCTGTTCCCACATCGGGGGCTTACACCGACGGCCGTCGTGTCCTAACCAAAGGGACGCGTGCCCCCAGGTGCGGGATCTGGGGACTGTGCGGTCTCACCTCATCTGCACAGGTCAGGGTCACGGGCAGGGGGAGACCCCGCATCTTGCTCTTTGTCCACAGTGTTTCTTGTCCCTTCTGAGACTGCCAACCTCTGAACTGAGGGTGTTGCCTGGATGAACCTGTGGTCTGTTATCTCCTCTTAATCTCATCACTCCTATAATAGGGAAGACTCTCCGCTGACATTACATAATAGACTGTGTTACAACATTGTCTGTATCATGGAGGACAATGTTCAGGTATGCATTGGCCAAGATGATTCCTGTCAAACCACCTACTGTAAAGAGAAAAAGCTTAAAGCTCATAATATGGTGGGGGATTATGTAATATGTCTCCGTGAAGAGTTGCTAATCAACAAATAAATGCAAACACTTTTATTCCTGTTGGTATGGAAATAATCTTGCTGGCTGATGTAAAGTGTGCTCATGAGTGGACATCAATCCATACAGTAAACATATGATGGGCCCACGACATAAATTCTAAAAAGCTGATGGACACAACGGTATTGCTCCCATTCATTTGAAAGGTTCTTTTTGTCCTATATAGTATGTAATGATGGGCTTCCTGCTAAGTCACTTCAGTCGTGTCTGACTCTGTGCAACCCCACAGACAGCAGCCCACCAGGCTCCCCTGTTCCTGGGATTCTCCAGGCAAGAACACTGGAGTGGGTTGCCACCTCCTTCTCCAATACATGAAAGTGAAAAGTGAAAGTGAAGTCACTCAGTCCTAGTGCCTGCCAATGCAGGAGACATAAGAGATGGGGGTTCAATCCCTGGGTCAGGAAGATCCCCTGGAATAGGAAAAGGCAACCCACTCCAGTATTCTTGTCTGGAAAATTCCCTGGACAGAGGAACCTGATGGGCTGCAATCCTTAGGGTCACAAAGAGTTGGACAGGACTGAAGCAACTTGGCACGCATGCAGTATGTAATGATAGATGAGATTATTCCAAACCCTGGGTAAGGCTCTCAAGACAGACTTCTGGGCGACCGAAGAATCAGAATAAGTGTTGGTGCAGGATTGGGTTTCCTCCTGCAGGGTCAAAGAAAGTAGTGCTTAGGTTTCTGTTAAAAGTATGGTGATTCTGGCTGCTGAGACTGAGAGTGGTAACAGGAGTAATGCTGCTCTAACTGGGGCAGATCCAACAAGTAATGGTGTCTGGCACTGGGATAAGTTTGCAGTTTTATATTAAAGACTGTAGTATTAAAATTAATAGCACCAAGAATAGAAGAAGCACCTGCTAAACATAGGGAGAAAATAGTTAGATCAGCAGAGGCTCCCACATGGGCAGATTTCCAGCGAGAGCAGCTGAGTATGTCGTTCTACTGGTAAATGCACCAGCTTCTAGCACTGATGATGCAGTAGGAGTAAGAACGGCGGGAGACGCCAGAAATTTATATTATTTATTCAGGGGAAATGGTGTAGCAGGTACCCCAGTTGTTAGTGGGACAAGTGAGTTTCTTAACTCTCCAACTGTGATGGGTACAACTCTAAAGAAGATTATTACAAATGCAGGGTTGTTATGACTGTGTTACAGATTTGGTTATCAAGTAGCGCTCCAGGTTAGCAGAACTCTGCAAGGACTAACAGACTTACAGTGGTGCCTAATATTCCAGTTCAAGAACCAAATGGTAAATGCAAAGTGTTGATACGTCTGTGATTTGTTAACAATGATCAGCAGTTTGTGAACAAAGACAAAGTACTGAGCTGGCATGAGACTATGGATCTAAGAAGGAGATTGAGCCTCTTTGCCAAACTCTGTGGTGAGTCAACACATTGAACTCTAAATTCACATAAGGGCCTTCACTTCTGCCTGCGCGTTTCTTCTCTTTTTCCCTTGAAGACAGGAGCAGATTGAAGCCAGTTAGTTGACTAGAGTATTTACCCGTTAACTTCCTGGGGTGGGAGCCCACCAATCGAGTAAGAATTTAGCTGAATTAAAATATCTCATTGGCATTCAAATGATGTACGATTGAATCTTGCAATCCTTATTTTCAGGAATTAAGTAAATCATACTTGCTGAGAGTTTTTGAAAGCTCTGGGTCTAAATTTCTAATCCAGCACAGAAAGAATGGATATTAAGGGCACTAATAGTGTGGCTATTATGACTAGCAATGATAGAAAAGTTATTTGCTTGGTATATTTGAAATTATTTGTGTTATTTTATTTTTGCATTGTTTATTAAAGGAATACAGTTAGTGAAGTGTAGTGTGTTAGCCACAGCAGAAGTATGTGCTGAGTACTGTTCTGACGGCTGTTAGTGTCAGTAGAAAGATGTTATCGTTTTTGTTATTTCTTAGACAATTATTCATTTGGGTAAAAACTCTGACAGTTGTGGGAGACCTCCTAATGATACTATAATGGTGAGGATAAGCGTTGTGATGGGAGGTGTTTTATTTCATGTGTGTTGCAGTGATTCTGTTGTGATACACGAGTTGGGCATGAATAGTGAGAAGACAGCGTTATAATATAAAATAGCATGTTTGGGATCGTTATGGTTGGGTTGCACATTATAATAGCTGTTATTCATCCTTTATGGGCAATTGACAAGCGGGCTATAATTTTTGCAGTTGAGTTTGTCAGAGTCCCCTGCAGCCTCCGAGTATGATTCATCACATTGCTATGGTTAATAGTGTGCTTAAGGGCTTCCCTGGTAGCTCAGCGGTAAAGAATCCACCTGAGAACACAGGTTTGATCCCTGATCCGGGAAGATCCGCATGCGGTGGAGCAACTAAGCCCTCGCGCCACCACTATCCGGCCTGCGCTCTAGAACCTGGAAGCTGCAGCTACGGAAGCCCTGGAGCTGGTGGTCTGCAACAAGAGAAGCCTGCACCCCGCAGCTGGAGAGCAGCCCCCTTCTCTGCAGCTAGAGAAGAGCCCACGCAGCGACCAAAAGGAATTAAATAAATAAAATGATTAAAAAGCGGTATGTGTAGGCTGTGGATGGTATAAAGTTTGAAAGGGGTGCAATTTTGTCCCGTTAACAGCATGAGACCTGCTGTTTATGGAATGCCTCGTGTTACTTCAGGCACTCAGAAGTGAAATGGGGAAAGTCCTGATTTTGCGACAACGGCTATTATTATGATGTATTAAAGATTTTCGTAATTCATTGTGTTCGTTACCCAGAGTCTATTAGACTAATGATACTAGTCATTACAAGTAGTATTGATGTGGTGGATTGTTTTGGAAAATATTTGTAGCATGCCTCTACAGCTTATGAGTTACATGTTTTTACTAGAATGGGGACAATATTAACCAGTGTGAGAGTGTTACTACAATGATGGTTCCTGGGATAACGGTCAGTAGAGTGAGAGTAGAAACACCAGGGTTTGTTAGTTCAGGAAGGATATATAACAATATTTTGGGGAGATGGGTCTGACAGCTTATTTATCGGGCCTTACTGTAGCACGTTGGAGAAGGCAATGGCACCCCACTCCAGTATTCTTGCCTGGAAAATCCCATGGATGGAGGAGCCTGGTAGACTGCAGTCCATGGGGTCGCTAAGAGTCAGACACGGCTGAGCGACTTCACTTTCACTGTAGCACGTGGTAAAATGTGGTAGCAAGGGGAATGAAAACTCTAAAGAGTAGGTCCAGTTCCTACAATTCTAGGAATAGGAGGGTTTAAACCTCTATTATTTACTCTATCATAGTTACTCGCTTGTCATATGTCTTATGTTTTGGTGGGATGTGTGGTGTGATGACAGGCAGTGAAACCCCTCATGTATACAGGGCTGATATTAGCGGCACATTTTTTTTGTAAGATGTAGACATCAATCATGTCAAAACTGTGGGAAGGATGCTCAGCTTCATAGAAGAGAGATTATGATAAGCAGTGGTTCAGTGAGGACACCGTAATAACTCTGGCATGCAGGGGATGTGAAACGATCCTAAAACTCAGCTGTTGTCAGAAATGTCTATTATAATGATATTGACACATTCTCTAGGGAGAACAGGGCCAGTGGGCTTGCAACCTTTTCTACATTGAAACCAAATATAGGTTTTGATTTTGCTGCTGCTGCTGCTAAGTCGCTTCAGCCATGTCCGACTCTGTGCGACCCCATAGACGGCAGCCCACCAGGCTCCCCTGTCCCTGGGATTCTCCAGGCAAGAACACTGGAGTGGGTTGCCATTTCCTTCTCCAATGCATGAGACTGAAAAGTGAAAGCGAAGTCGTTCAGTTCTGTCAGACTCTTCCTGACCCCATGGACTGCAGCCCACCAGGCTCCTCCATCCATGGGATTTTCCAGGCAAGAGTACTGGAGTGGGGTGCCATCGCCAAGATTCTGTTTATTGAACTCCCACTTCGGTGTTTCTTGTGGGTAGGCTTTTGGATGACTGGTGCCAGGGGTACCGCTTAGAAATCACTTTAATTAACATTTCTCTAATCAATAACGCGGAGAAGGCAATGGCACCCCACTCCAGTACTCTTGCCTGGAAAANGATTTGAGTGTGTGTCTATCTTTGGCACCTGATTTCTACTGTCAGCATCAGCTCAGCCACAGTCTGCTCTATCTCACCAGACAGGAGTAGAACCTTTCTTGTCTGGCTTATCCTGTTGCAAATGGCTAAATAGGCCCTGTAGATATTCAAAGCACAATAAATCATCCTTCATTTATCACAACTGTGATGACAACTGGAAAAAAAGTAATCTATGTGTGGTAGATAAAAAAGTACGTGTGGTAGATAGATGGGTCAGGCCTATAAACATGTGGTGGTTGGTACTGAAAATTTTCCTAAGGAAATAATTCACTCTCAGGAAGAAGTCAAGCTGGGTCAAGTACAAAGATAATTTGTAAAGAAGAAGACTAATTTTATGAGTTCAGATCTGTCATCCAGCCCAGTCTTCCCATATATTCCTGTCTGAATTCTGGTAAGAGATTGGGAAAGAGAGGTTATATAAAGAAAAACATTTGCAAACCCCATGGGAACCATGTGGAAAAAATGGAAGAGTAATGAGAGAGGAGCATTCTCCCTACTTCTGTATGGCCTTGGCACAAGGATGACATCAGAGAACCTGACATCCCTTAGGCATCTTCAGACCCAAAAACGTCTGTGGCATCACTGTCAGGAAAAAGACACCAGGTAGCTAAAAGAAGTGATTGTTACTTGGTAGAAGCCAGATAGACACAGCAGAAGAGGGTGGGAAATGGAGTGCAATTCTCCTCTGGATATTACAAGTAAGGATGAGGCAACTTTGTGTCAATCAACAGACAAAAAGAGGGTTATATTATTAATTAAAAAGTAAAGTCACTTAATAGCTAACATAAACAGTTCTGGCTTGTTAATCAAGAAATGCATTGAGTAAAAAAATTAAAAATGTATTGAGTGACATATGGTGGCTCAGTGGTCAAGAACCCACCTGCCAATGTAGGAGACTCAAGAGACAAGGTTCAGTTCCTGGGTGGGAAGATCTCCTGGAGAATGAAAAGGCAACTCACTCCAGTATTCTTGCCTGAAGAATTTCATGGATAGAATAGCCTTACAGGCTACAATCCAAGAGTTGGACATGACTTAGCAACTAAACCACCACCAACCACCACATTCTACTAAGGATCATGAATCCACAATTACTGTGATGTCAGGAGCCCAGAAAAAAATAAATTACCTAGCTGCTTTGTTGAAGATGACAGAATATATTCATTTTTATAGCTATTTTTATACCTATTTATTTTAAAAACAACTCCTATTGACCTAAGCACATGTCAGGTTGCTATGACAAGCAATGGATAAACAGATGGCTAAGTTATTCTTGGAAGTTAGCTATCAGATATAATATATTTTCAAGTGCCATGATACAGACATAATTGAAAAGATGTGCAAGTTCAGATTAATCTAACAAGGAGAAATTAACCTTTAATTTGAACATTTTCATGTAGAAAAAAGGAGAAAAATATTGTGGAGTTACGTTTTTATAGGAGATTGGGCTCTCAAGTAAGTACAAAAGGAAAAATCAAAGAAAGTTAAATGCATCCTTTTAAATTTCTGAAGTTATCCATGAGGTACACATGGATATGGATTTACAATCATGTAGGATTTTTAACTTAAAGTCTGAGAACCACCACGTAATCTAACGAACAGAACAACAACAACAAAAACTGTGCCTACATGATTTATGACTGAACATGATTCTCCTTTTAAAGTAATTTCTTAAAGAGAAATAAACAATTCCATTGTTTCCACTTCATGACAAATATATGGGGGAGACAATAGAAACAGTGACAGACTTTATTTTCTTGGGTTCCAAAATCACTGCAGATGGTGACTGTAGCCATGAAATTCAAAGATTCTTGCTCCTTGGAAGAAAACCTATGACCAACCTAGACAGCATATTAAAAACCAGAGACATTAATTTGCCAACAAAGGTTCATATAATCAAAGCTATGTTTTTTCCAGTTGTCATGTACAGATATGAGAGCTGGACAATAAAAAAGCTGAGTGCCAAAGAATTGATGCTTTCAAACTGTGGTGTTGGAGAAGATTCTTGAGAGTCTCTTGGACAGTAAGGAGGTCAAACCAGTTAAACCTAAAGGAAATCAACCCCTAACAGTCATTGGAAGGACTGATGCTGAAGCTGAAGTTACAATACTGTGGCCACCTGATGTGAAGAGCTGACTCATTAGAAAAGACCCTAATGGCAGGAAAGAAAGATTGAAGGCAGGAGGAGAAGGGGATGACAGATGATAAGATGATTGAATAGCATCACCAGCTCAATGGACATGAGTTTGAGCAAACTCTGTGAGATTGTGAAGGACAGGGAAGCCTGGCGTGCTGCAATCCATGGGGTTGCAAAAAGTCAGACAGGACTGAGTGATTGAACAACAATAATTGATTCTACTTCTTCATCCTATTTTAATGTGAAATCNAATGGCAACCCACTCCAGTGTTCTTGCCTGGAGAATCCCAGGGACGTGGGAGCCTGGTGGGCTGCCGTCTTATGGGGTCGCACACGACTGAAGCGATTCAGCAGCAATCAATAACGATGCTGAGCAATTTTCAAGTGATTTTAAGAACACGAGGTGAATTTAGGCCTTGAAATTGGCTTCTGGAGAATCGGCCCTACTTGAACTCCTTTTCAGTCACCTATCACAGGGAATTCGTGAGAGGACGGGACATTTACAGCCCCAGAGGCCTCGTGAATGTAAAGTGCCCGATGTCCCCGTGTTAAAGTTGTTGTTAGAAGAAATGGCCACAAGGCGGCAGCACTCCTTCATGCCTCACTGCGGTAACTCAGGCAACCAGAGCCTTGAGCAAGTCCTGTTTCTGGGTGGTATGGTTGAGTGGAAAGAACCTGAGCACACACCCAAGGGCTTGTATCTCATTAGTTCTTCCTCATTTTTTAAAATTTAAATTTTATTTTTTTTACCACCAATCCCATAGAAATCCTAAGCCCTGCATAAGTGCTATGTACAGGGCGCTGTGGTGGGTGTAGGTGTGTCTAGTGAATGAAGGAGGATGGCAGTGGGTACCCCAATACGCAGAGCCCCCAACATCAGGTGTTTTTTTCAAAGCTCGCCCTGCCCGGCAGGTCTGCCATCCTTTGGAAGCACTGGGCTTGGGTAAGCAGTAAGAGGGCCAGCCTGCACTGGGACTGAGGTCCCACCTAGTGGGGACCAGGCCATATACTTCCCAAACAGAACTCATCAGCTGGAATATAGCCCTCAGCCATCTCAGCCCCAGCACAGACCAGCATGGGACCAAGCCTGTTCAGGTTCCAGAAATGGGCCACCAGCCTAAGTCACCGAGGCCTGTTGGGAATAGAGTAGTCATTACCTCTTCTTTCTTTCTTTTTTTCATGACTTTAATTTCTCTAGTGCAGTATATACAATTTTGTGTTTGAGTTCTATAGCAATTGATTCACTCATACATATGCCTGTACCATTTTTATTCTTCAGATTCTATTCCCCCGTAGGTTTTTACAGACTCTGCAGTGGAATTAACTGTGGTGTCCAGAGGGTCCTTGCTGATTATCTGTTTTATGAAAGTAGTAGTTTGTGTTAATCCTAACCTCCTAATTTCTCCTTTCCCCAACCCTACATTCCCTTCCTGGTACCTAAGTTTCTGTCCCAAGTCTCTGAGTCTAATTTTGTTCGGTGCATGACTCAGTTTTATGAGATTTTTTATTCCACATACAAGTGACAACACGTGATGTCTGTCT
Organism: Neotragus pygmaeus; assembly: GCA_006410875.1. Classification (NCBI taxonomy): domain Eukaryota; kingdom Metazoa; phylum Chordata; class Mammalia; order Artiodactyla; family Bovidae; genus Neotragus; species Neotragus pygmaeus. The sequence goes on along the minus strand of SJYV01015684.1, from coordinate 162,394 downwards.
TTCCCAGTCTGACTACCTGAATTTAGTGTGGCTATCTCTCTGTCCACCGATGGCACTGCAAACAACATCATTTTCTTCTGGGGTTTGCTGAGTCAGAGTCCGCTGAGTATATGTAGCACATGTCTTTCATCTGTTCATCTGTGGGTGGGTATTTTTATTTTCTCCATGCCTTGGATATTGTAAACACTGCCCCACCATCCGCTACAGCAGTGCTGTATTTTTAGAGGAATTTTATTCTCCAAATGTGTGCCTACCCAAGAGATGTGTATAAGAGACAGGGAAAATCCCNGGGTGGGTATTTTTATTTTCTCCATGCCTTGGATATTGTAAACACTGCCCCACCATCCGCTACAGCAGTGCTGTATTTTTAGAGGAATTTTATTCTCCAAATGTGCGCCTACCCAAGAGTGGGATCTGAGGGAGCTGGAGTGTGGTGATGGCCTCTAATTTTCTCTTCAGAAGGATTGCCCCGCTCTTCCCCACAGTGGCTGTTAGCAAATTACATTGCCACCAAGACCACAGTAGGGGTCTCTCCTCTGTGTGCACTCTGGGGCGTCTGCTGTGGCTGACTTCCAGCTGACTGGTGCCAGGGGAGGCCTCTTAAAGTTTACTCTCATTGTTCAGTTGTGTAGTGGTGTCTGACTCTTTGCGACCCCATGGACTACAGTACGCCAGCCTTCCCTGACCTTTACTATCTCCCAGAGTTTGCTCACACTCATATCTATTGAGTTGATGATGCCATCCAACCATCTCATCCTCTGTTTCTCCCTTCTCCTCCTGCCTTCAATCTTTCCCCAGAATCAGTGTCTTTCCAATGAGTCGGCTCTTTGCATCAGCTGGCCAAAATACTGAAGACTCAACTTCATCATCAGTCCTTCCAGTGAATATTCAGGGTTGATTTCCTGTAGGATTGACTAGTTTGATCTCCTTGCAGTCCAAGGGACTCTCAAGAGTCTTCTCCAGCACCACATTTTGAAAGCATCAGTTCTTCGGTGCTCAGCTTTCCTTATGGTCCAGCTCTCACATCTGTACTCAACTTTTGGAAAAACCAAAGCTTTGACTAGACAGTCCTTTGTAGGCAAAGTGATGTCTCTGCTTTCTAATACACTGTCCATGTTTGCCATAGGTTTTCTTCCAAGGATCAAGTCTTTTAATTTCCAGTCTGCAGTCACTGTCCACAGTGATTTTGGAGCCCAAGAAAATAAAGTCTCTCACTGTTTCCATTATTTCCCCATCTATTTGCCATNCTTTCTAATACACTGTCCATGTTTGCCATAGGTTTTCTTCCAAGGATCAAGTCTTTTAATTTCCAGTCTGCAGTCACTGTCCACAGTGATTTTGGAGCCCAAGAAAATAAAGTCTCTCACTGTTTCCATTATTTCCCCATCTATTTGCCATGAAGTGATGGGACCAGATGCCATCATGATCTTAGTTTTTTGAATGTTGAGTTTTAAGCCAGCTTTTTCACTCTCCTCTTTCAACTTTATCAACAGGCTCTTTAGTTCCTCTTTGCTTTCTGCCACTGGAGTGGTGTCATCTGCATATCTGAGGTTATTGATATTTCTTCTTTCTTGATTCCAGCTTGTGATTCATCTAGCCCAGCATTTGGCATGATATACTCTGAAAATGAAAAGTGAAAGTTGCTGTCATGTCTGACTCTTTGTGACTCCATGGACTATACAGTCTATGGAACTCTCCAGATCAGAATACTGGAGTGGGTACTTTCCCTTCTCCAGGGGGATCTTCCCAACCCAGGGATCGAACCCAGGTCTCCTACATTGCAGGCAGATTCTTTATCGACTGAGCCACAAGTGAAGCCCAAGAATATTGGAGAGGGTAGCCTATTCTTTCTCCAGGGGATCTTCCTGACCCAGGAAATGAACCGGGGTCTCCTGCATTGCAGGCGGATTCTTTACCAACTGAGCTATCAGGGAAGCCCCTGATATATGATGTACTCTGCATTTAAATTAAATAAGCAGGATGACAATATGCAGCCTTGACGTACTCCTTTCTCAATTTTGAACCAGTCCATTGTTCACGTCCAGTTCTAACTGTTGCTTCTTGACCTGCATACAGGTTTCTCAGGAGGTAGGTCAGGTGGCCTGGTATTCCCATCGCTCTAAGAATTTCCCACAGTTTGTTGTGATCCGCACAGTCAAAGGCTTTAGCATGGTCAGTGAAGCAGAAGTTTTTCTGCTTTCGTGAGCATTTCTATAATCATTAATGATGCTGAATGATGTGATACTTTTAAGAATGTGAGAACAATTTAGCTCTTGAAATTGGCTTCTGGAGAGTCGGCCTCATTATGAATTTGTTTTTGATTACCTACCAAAAGGAATTTTTTGAGAGAGAAAGCATCATTTATAGCCTCGAATTCCTTGCGAATATTAAGTGCCCAGAAGCCCTGGTTTTAAAGTTGTTGTTAGGAGGAACGGCCACAAAACGGCAGCACTTATTCATGATATACTCTGGTAACTCGGCCAAAGAAAAAGAAAGTGAAGTCGCTCAGTCGTGTCTGACTCTTCGCGACCCCATTNCCCAGAAGCCCTGGTTTTAAAGTTGTTGTTAGGAGGAACGGCCACAAAACGGCAGCACTTATTCATGATATACTCTGGTAACTCGGCCAAAGAAAAAGAAAGTGAAGTCGCTCAGTCGTGTCTGACTCTTCGCGACCCCATTGACTGTAGCCTACCAGGCTCCTCCGTCCATGGGATTTTCCAGGCAAGAGTACTGGAGTGGGCTGCCATTTCCAAGCAGGGCTTTAAAGTGATGTTTCTAGGAGGTAAATAAGAGTGGAAATAACTGAACAAACACCCATAGGTTTTCATCTCATTATCTCTTTCCCCTTATCCTTTCCCCTCAACCCTACCAGAGTGCTGTGCTGAGGGTGCTGGCGTATGTAAGTGAATTGACCTAAAGAAGGAGGCTGGCAGGGGGAAACTCAACATCAGTAGCCGAAGAGACCAGGTGATTTTGCAAAGCCCTATCTGTCCAGCAGGTCCATCATCCTCTGGATACCGGAGGCTTGGCTGAGTGGTAAGAGGACCAGCCTGGATCTGCAGATTGTGGGCCTAATCGGAAAGGACCAAACTCTAAACTTGGAATAGGAACTCAGCAGCTGGCATATAGGCCTCAGCCCCTTCAGCCCCAGCAGAGGCCTGCCTGGGGGCTCAAAAACCTGTTGAGGCGTCAGAAATGTGCCAGTAGCCGAAATCATGGAGGTTTGTTATGAACAGAGTAGGCATTTCTTTCTCCCTTTCTCTATTTCTTTCTTTTTTCAAATAATTTTAACTTTTCTAGTGATATATAGTTGATACACAATTTTGTGTTCTCTGAGCTCTGTAGCAACCCAATCCACTTGCACCTGTATCTGCACCACTTCACTTTTTCTGATTCTACTCCCGTGTAAGTGATCACAGAGAATGCAGCAGAGGGCCCTGTGCTTCCTCACTGATTATCTGTTCTATGAAATCAAGTGATTTTGTGTTAACTCTAACCTCCTAATTTCTTCTTATCCCAGAATCCCCTCGTTTGTAACTAAGTTTCTTTTCTGTGACTCTTTTTGGTAAGGTACCTCAGTTTCTTTGTATGAGGTTTTCCACGTATAGGTGATATATCTCTCTCTGTCTGACTACCCGGGTTTTGTATGGCCATCTCCCTGTTCTAACATACGGCTGCAAATGACATCATTTTCTTCTGTTTTCTGGCTAAGTCATATTCCATTGAGTGTATATCAGTTCAGTTCAGTTCAGTCGCTCAGTCGTGTCCGACTCTTTGCGACCCCATGAATCGCAGCACGCCAGGCCTCCCTGTCCATCACCAACTCCTGGAGTTCACTCAGACTCACGTCCATCGAGTCCGTGATACCATCCAGCCATCTCATCCTCTGTCGTCCCCTTCTCCTCCTGCCCCCAATCCCTCCCAGCATCAGAGTCTTTTCCAATGAGTCAACTTTTTGCATGAGGTGGCCAAAGTACCGCAGTTTCAGCTTTAGCATCATTCCTTCCAAAAAACACCCAGGGCTGATCTCCTTCAGAATGGACTGGCTGGATCTCCTTGCAGTCCAAGGGACTCTCAGGAGTCTTCTCCAACACCACAGTTCAAAAGCATCAATTCTTCAGTGCTCAGCCTTCTTCACAGTCCAACTC
>SJYV01015684.1:56085-146533 GCA_006410875.1 Neotragus pygmaeus | reverse complement strand
AGGCCTTGGCTATTGTAAACTCTGTGCCAACGAGCCTTGGGGAGCATGTGTGCTGAATGATTTTTTTTTCTCTGAATATATGCCGCTCAAGGTGGAGTTGCCAGATCTTGTGGTGGTTTTTTCTTGCTCTTCATAGCAATTGTTAGCAATCTATATCACCACCAAGATTGTAGTGAGGTTCTGCTTTTTGAACAAACTCTTTGGTGTTTATTGTGGGTACACTTTTGGATGACTAGTGCCAGGGGTACTTTTTAGAGGTCAGTTTGATTAGTATTTCTTTAATCAGTAATGATACTGAACATCTTTCATGCCTTTTTTTTTCCAAGAAGGAGAGGACAATTTAGTCCTTGAAATAGGCTTCTGGAGTACTGGCTGTATTTTGATTTTGTTTTCGATTACCTACCACAAAAATATCCTAAGGGGAAGGGTCACGAGCAGGCCCACAGGCCGTGTGAATATTAAGCGCCCAGATGCCCCGGTTTGAAGTTGTTAGGAGAAACGGCCACGAGGCGGCAGCACGTCTTCATACCTTCCGGTGGTAAGTTGGGCAACTGGAACCTTAGAGAAAGTCCCGTGTCTGAGTGTAAAATCGGATTGGAAAAAGCTAGAACAAACACCCAAGGGCTTGTAACTTATTAGACTCTCCCTCATATTTTTCACCCCCAGCCCCAAAGGAACTCCAAGCCCTACAAAAGTGCTATGTTCAGGGTGCTGGTGCACAGAGGTGGGACGGCCTAAGGAAGGAGGCCGGCCGGGGGCGTCCCAGCCCCAACAGCTGGATTGAGCGGGGCCATTGCCCTGTCCCAAGCTGCTTCAAATGACACCATCTGGTTAAATCATATTCCACTGAGTATTGTATTAAGAGTACCTCGTTTCATCTATTCATATCTAAATGGGTATTTGAGTTTTCCCCATGTATTGGCTATTGTAGACAGTGTCCCAACGACCACTGAGGAGCATGTGTGTTTTTGAAGAATTTTTTTTTCTGGATATATGTCCACTCAGGAGTGGAACTGCTTAATCTTGTAACGCTTCTGTTTTTCTTTTTGAAAAGAGTGTCTCTAACGCCATCACAGTGCTTGTTTTTCATTACGTTGCTACCAAGAGTGTTGTGGGATACTCTTTAGAGAATACCATAATTCTAATTTATTTTGAGTAGAAATTTGGAAGACTGGTCCTAGGGGTACTTCTAAGAGATCAGTTGATTTAATCTAATTAAATCTCTAATCAATAATGATGCTGAACACTTGCCTGTGATGTTTTTAAGAATGGGAGAAAATTTAACTCTTGAAATTCACTTCCGGTGAGATGGCCCTGTTTTGAATTAGTTTAGGATAACCTACGAGAGGGAATTTGAGTGAAAGCAACATTTACAGCCTCTAATGCCTTGTGAATATTACTGCTCAGAAGCAATGGTTTAAGTTGTTGTGAGAGCAAAGGAGAGAGTGATTCTTCTATGCCATTATGATAACTCAGAAACCAGAGCTATAGAAGTAAGGTTTCTGTGTGACAACTTAGTGGGGAGAATTTGAACAAACACCACGGTTTTGGGTCTCACTACGTTGTCCCCCTTAGCCTGGAACCTTTAGCCCAGAGCAATATCCAGCCTTGGCAAAGGGCTCTGGAGAGCATCTCGGTGTAGGAAGTTGACCCAGGAAACAGGCTGGCCCAACACCAGGAGCCAACGGGATCAGGTGAGTTTGCAAAGAAAATTAGAGACACCAAGGGAAGATCTCATGCAAAGAGGGGCTCGATAAAGGACAAAAATGGTCTGGACCTAACAGAAGACGATATTAAGAAGAGGTGGCAAGAATACACAGAAGAACTACACAAAAAAGATCTTCATGACCTAGATAATTNCTACGCTCCGGGTGGCAACGCAAGCTGCTAACAGCCACTGCTGAGAACAGTAGGGAAGCGCCTTCAAAGCAAAACACCCTAGAGCCAGGACATCCAGTAATACCACACCTCCGGGGGAGGTATTTGAAGAAAACCATTTGTGCAACAGCCTCACGTGTGAGCACCAAGGCCTGGGAACACCCAAAATGCCCAGGCACAGATGAATGCATAGCAAAGGCAGGGGATGCACAGTCAGTGGAATATGTAACTCATAAGGAAGAGAGAGGAGAACAATGGCATCTGCTGGACGGTGGGTGGACAGTGAGAAGACTCTACCCAGAGCAGGGAGTGCTGCAGACAGAGACAAACACCACGTCTCACCAATCACAGGGGAGGTGAAAAGACAAAACAGAACTCAAGTCAATGAACTGAGACCAACAGGTTTACACAGTTAGGGAAGGAACTTAGAAACCAAAAGGAAAAGCTGGGGATGGGGGAAGGAGAAAGAAGGACGTTGGGGTTAATGCTAGATCGTTTATTTCACCAAACAGATCATCAGTCAGGAACTGCTGGATTGCCCGGAGAGCTCTATGGGGTGCTCGATAATAACAGACGTGATACTAGGATCTGAATAAATCAGTATAAAGAACAACAATCAAGTACACAGAACTGGTACGTGGAGGAGTGAATCAAGGTGCCTCAAAGAAATACATACAGAATAGAAACATCCTGCACTGGAAACATGGAGATGGTTTTAGGAAAGAAAGAAACCGAAGGAAAACATAAACGCATGCCCTTTTCCCATCACGCCTCATCACTTAGGATGGGACTTCCGAGAGACTCCTCAGCATAGCGAACACCAGGCGTCAGAGACTCTGGCACGATCAATAGTAAACAGGGCAAGCAGAAAAGGGAACCCTACTACGCTCTGGGTGGCAATGGCAAACGGCTAATAGCCACTACTGAGGACAGCAGGGAAGTGCCTTCCAAGAAAAAAACACTACAGCCAGCACATGATGGTCACGCCACACCTAAGGGGAGGGTATCTGAAGAAAACCATTCTTGCCACAGCCTCAGGTGCGAGGACCAAGGCGTGGGCACACCCACAATGCCCAGGCACAGATGAATGCGTAACAAAGGCAGGGAACACACAGTGGAATATAACTCAGCCAGAAGCGTGAAGAAAAGGACGGGATCTGCAGGACAGTGGGTGGACAGTGGGAAGGCCCTACCCAGTGCAGGGAGCGCCACAGACCGAGACAAATCCCACATCTCATCAATCACAGGGGAGGTACCACAGCAAAACGGAACATAACTCATATCAGTGGGCTGAGACAAAGAGTTGCACACAGCTAGGAAAGAAACTTAGAAACCGAAAGGGAAAGCTGGGGATGGGACAAGGAGAAAGAAGGATGCTGGGGTTCAGAAAACATCGGTTATTTCATAGAACAGGTAATCAATCAGGAACTGCTGGATTGACTGGAAGTATGAGGCAATCGATAATAACAGGCATGGTACTATGATCCGAATAAATCCATAAAAAAACCAACAATCCAGCACACAGAACCAGTATATGGATGAGTGAATCAGGTTGCAAGAGGCCCCAAAGAAATGCATACAGAATATGAAACATCCTGCACTAGAAAAATGGAGATGATTTTAGGAAAGAAAGAAAACAAATGCACAATCCGTTCCCGTGAGGCCTCGGTCACTTAGGATGGTGGCACCTCCCTAGAGACCAAAGGGGCTTGGTTGTTCCTTGGCTGGACTGTGGGGAGCCTCAGAGAGCTACAAAGCATGGGCAAGCAATGGAGGGTGCCTTTGAAGGAACAAGCCGAGTGCCCGAAGCTCATCTGGCAAGGGGTGAAGCCTAATGAATCCAAAGGACGCCAGAATTGCTGGACAGGTGGAGCTTTGCGAAGTCGCCAGCACTCCCAACATCACGGTGCAGGCGGTGCCTCTGGCAGCCTTCTAGCAGCCCCTCATCCCACTGAGGTACCTGGCACCCTCAGGAGAGTATTTTGGTGGGGCTTGGGATTCTTCCAGGGGTAGGGGTGAAGGGAACAGAAAAAGAAGGAATGAGGTTCAAGCCCTGGGTGAGTGTTCAGGCTCTCTGTGCTCTAATTTGCCACTCAGAAACAGGACTTTCTCCAAGGTTCTGTTGGCCAGAGTTACCGGAGTGGAGCATGAAGGAGTTCTGGAGCATTTGGGCCATTGCTGTTCACAGCAACTTCAAAACCCATGCTCTGGGCACTGAATAGTCACCTGGACCGTGGGGCTGTAAATGACCCCAGACCCCAAGAAATGTCCTAACGTACATGATGGGAAATGAATTCACAACAGAACAGAATCTCCACAAGCCCATTTCAAGAGCTATGTTGTCCTCATATACTTTAAAACAAAATATCATATGTTGAGGTTCAGCATTCCCAATCCGCTAGGGAAATAGGCACGAAAAGACAAGAAACAGGAAGCCCCAGGACCCCAATATTAAAGACAGACTGCAGAAAAGAGAAGACTGCCTGCTGTCGCTGTATGTGCAAATCGCCAACAGCAGCCTCGGAGAGCCCTCGTTAGTGTTAGCCGCTCGCTCACGCCCGACTCTTTGCAACCCGTGTGCTGTGCGCTCCAGGCTCCTCCTCTCTCCTTGCAGTTTTCAGGCAAGTATACTGGCGAGGGTTGCCGTTTTGTCCTGCAGGGTCTTCCCAACCCAGGGATCGAAGCCACATCCGTGTCTCCTGCATTTCAGGAGGATTCTTTACCTGCAGAGCCGTCAGGGAAGATCCCAGGGTGATTTAAGTAAATTACTTATAACAGGGAATTCTCTTAGTTGGAAAGGTCAATATTTACCACCACGTGAGAGCAAATGTAATCCTCATCTCAAAATCGTGTTTTCTATATGCACACACACACACACACACACACACACACACACACAGACACTCGTGTGGGCTCATATACATATGCGCATGGGCAGACGCACAACCTCTGCTGGAGTGACCACAGCTTTTGAGGTCAATGAAACCCCATGATTACAGCTCACACTGTGGAAATGAGCAGACTCTGGGTTTAAATCCTGCCCCTTGCCATAGGCCAGGGCGCAGATCCCTTCACCTCCCTGCACAGCGTTCTTCTTCTGTTAAAGAGCACCCGCCTCAGAAGGGTTGATACGAGGATCAGACACAATAGTGCTCAATAAACTGGTGCCTCTCAAACTCCAAAGTGCACACAAATTATCTGGAAATCTTGTTACAGTGTAACTGCTGATTCAGATGCTCAAGTGGGGCTTGACATTCTAAGTTCCTAGGTGAATATTGCTGATCCATGGACCAAAATTGCATAACAAGGCACATATTGAAACTGTACAAAAACTGCTATCCAGTGGTCCTGCTAGACAAGTAAGAAAAGACAGCTGAGAAAGGTTTTCTTTTTGGCGCCCAGTTTGAGCCTGGCATGTCAGTTTTTCTAGATGTGGAGAAGGGAACAAGCCCACTGGGGGCAAGGCTTTATTCTCTCCCTGATGAGCCTCAGCATGACTTAATTTCCATTCTTCTGCCCAAGCTCAGCCAGGGCACACAGGAACCCACAGAGATGTAAAGGCTCATATCTGTCATAGTCTTGGCAAATCTCCACAACCACAGGTACTCAGTGGGTTGGTAGGGGTGGATGCAGTGTAGGAAGCAGCTGTTCCTGCGGTCTCNTCTTCTGCCCAAGCTCAGCCAGGGCACACAGGAACCCACAGAGATGTAAAGGCTCATATCTGTCATAGTCTTGGCAAATCTCCACAACCACAGGTACTCAGTGGGTTGGTAGGGGTGGATGCAGTGTAGGAAGCAGCTGTTCCTGCGGTCTCTGTTTGAGGTTGTGGAATCTATAGCTACCTGGATGAGAAGGTAGGCAACTGGGTGGATTTAAAGTGAATGCATCTTATAAGAGAGGTTGGAAAAGACCTTGATGCTGGAAAAAGATTGAAGGCAGGAGGAGAAGGGGATGACAGAGGACAAGATGGCTGGATGGCATCACTGACTCAGCGGACATGGGTTTGAGCAAGCTCCAGGAGATAGTGAAGGACAAGGAAGTCTTTCCCATGCTGCAAAGAGTTGGACACAACTGAATGATTGAACTGAACTGATGAGAGAGGTACAGCCCGAGTGAAAAAGCAGCGTGTTAAACATCCTTCCGATAAGCAGAACTAGAGAAGACATTCATTAGCTTTAAAAACTAGTTATTGATTTGGTTGAGGCCATTTCTGTAGCCTGCAGTCTCCCTCTCCTCTGATGCTACCTCTTCTCCACATCCAAAACAGAACTTGAGACTGATGGAAGGGTCAGAAAGGCCAGCTGCTTCTGATCCATAACGCCACCAGGCAGCAAGGTAAGGGTGGAATATCATGATTCACTGAGAGGTCTGTGCTCTCCGGGCAGGACAATTCCATCTCTGAGGCCTGAGTAGACTCCCTGAAAACCCAATTATGTGTTAAAGATGTGGTCTGTATAACAAAGCCATTTTTACTTTCATCAGTGGCCAGTTGCAGAGACATGTGCTAAACTGGTTATAATAAAATTTCTTCCAGAAGCAGCTCTGTGTAAGGCTCCATTCATGTAAAAACTCCTGCCTACAACAGGGGTGCATGAATGTTATGCCTCTGTCAATGGCAAGGGAGAAGAGAAACCTCTGTCTTGCCACCCATTTGTCATTATCTTTGAACTTTTAAAATTATTTCTGACCTCCAGCATCATCTTAAATAGTAGCTGACTCATTCAACACTTGTTAACAACAACAACAAAATGCTTAAGCCTGGGGAGTGCTCAAATGGGGAGGTGCATATCTTCTGATTTTTAACATCATCACCATTTAAATGAAGGTTAACTCAGCAAACCCTTCTCTAAAGAAATGCTTAAGCTTGAGGGTAGAGAATGAGGAGATAGGGATTAAAATGAAAAAAGTTGTAGGGAAAGAAAGGAATGGTTTTGGTGCAACCAGCCCAGCAGAATTCATTCATTGGCCCTATTTTCTCTCATGATCTTTTGAACAAGAAGTGTTATTTGTACAATAATTGGCAAAGTTCCATTATAACAAATAGCCTGAAATATCTCACTGGATTTAGTGTAGGATGCTAGTTCTGGAAGGACAGAACAAAGCGGCTGTGGGTTCTGTGTCTGCTTCTGAAAAGCTAGACTCTGAGAGCAATGCTGTTGGGGAAGAAAAGGCTGCAGTGTCTTATATTCCAAGCCTGTAACCTAGTCAAAGTAACCAGAAGAGAAAAATCAGTAGGCTAACAACTAACAACTTACAACTGCTCTTTTTTTCTTTCATAAAGTTACTTTTTTCATCACTGAATTTTCCCCCTTTATCCTCACTCCTCCAAAGGACTAAAGTGAAAATAAACTTAAGCAGGATTCAAATTTTATTTTTCAGAATTCCCAGATGTTTTCCACAAGGTAGTATAAACTGATAAGACGCTAGTACTAAGTGATGCGAGGGGAAAGGTCATGTGAAGAAACACTCACGCACAGCGTCTCCCCACCCTTTAGACGCCCTTACTGTGGACAACGGGATGGAGGGAGGGGCCACCTTTGTTAAAACCCTACTGTGCATCAGACACCTGTGCTGACTGCTTCACAGGCATTGCGCTATTTCATGTTCATAAAAGCTCTGTGTGGTAGAGATTGTTATTCCTTTTTACTCATGGAAAGTCTGATGCCCAAAGGTGATGACGGTCATAAGGTCATACGGGATGCAGCTGGGTTTAAACCCAAGTCTGCATGGTTCCAAAGACTCCACTTCCCCACTGAATCATTATACTCAAGAGAATGGGTAAATCCGTGTCCAGCTTCTCAGACATCTTGTGGTGATGGTGGTGGTGCAGTCGCCAAGTCGTGTCTGACTCTTGTGACCCCATAGACTAGCCTGCCAGGCTCCTCTGTCCATGGAATTCTCCAGGCAAGAATACTGGAATGGGTTGCCATTTCCTTCTCCAGGGTATCTTCCCAACCCAGGAATCAAACCTGGGCCTCCTGCCTTGCAGGCATATTCTTTACCAACTGAGCTACTAGGGAAGCCCAGATGTCTCGTGGGAATGTTTTATCCCTATAAAGAATGAGGGAATTTGGCCTGGAGGCAGGGAAGACAAACCTGAAGGCAATTATAATAATTTAGGAGAGAAGATACACCTTGAATGAACAGCTCTTTATGATCAAAGCAGTGGTAAAAGGTAGGAACAGGGCAAATGAAGTGTGTATGTGTACAAAATAGTGGGCACACGTGTGAGTGAGGATGACTGGAATCAACCTGAAAGGACCAGTGAAAGCTACCTCCTGAGACAGTTTTCATCCTGAAGGTGAAAACCAGCCCATGGGAAAAGAGAGGAAGACAACAGATGAATGAACGGCTGTTTAGTCATGGACTGTGTGAAAAGTCAGAGCGTGGGGTGGGGGTGGATGAAGGGCTATTTAGTCACGGACTATGTGAAAAGTCAGAGCGTGGGGTGGGGTTGGATGAAGGGCTGTTTAGTCACGGACTATGTGAAAAGTCAGAGCGTGGGGTGGGGTTGGATGAAGGGCTGTTTAGTCACGGACTATGTGAAAAGTCAGAGCGTGGGGTGGGGCGGGGGAGCAGGCCTCACGCCTTCTGTGAACAAAAGGAGGCATGAAGCACTCCAGAACCCACTTACGGGGGCCCAACCAGTCAGAGGTCTGGACTCATGCAGAAAATCCCTGGGAGACTTCTCCAAGGAGAGCACTCGAGACAGTGTGAAAGACAGTGATTTGGGGAACCATCTCAGGGTCTTGTGGATTTACTAAGCTCCAACGCATAGCCACCATTCTCTGCCTTTTTGTCCTGAGGAGACACTCTTAAGAGATCATGACACTTAACACTTGTGTACGCAGTGTGTGAAAGTTTAAAGTAGTGCTGGGAAGGCTAGAAGTAAAGTCGCCTGCCAGGAGCCAGCATGGGAATCCCGCCTGTGGCAAAGGTCATGAGGAAGGGGGCTTTTGCACAAGCTTGGCCTCCCCCATGTCAACTCTCTCTCTCCCCCTCCCTCTTCCTCCCTCTCCTTTTCAGGCTGATCCCTTGGAACACAGAGGCTCTCCATGTCTACTTATTTGCTGGGGCTTCTAAGACCCATGCGAGAGGGAGCCCAAGGCGGGGTACCCTCCGCTATTCAAGTGGGCGCCTGTGGCCTAACATAGACGGTGCAAGTTTCTTGTCTTTAGACTTTATTAGCTTTCCGTGTAAACCAAGGAATATCAGTCTCTTTTCTCCTCTATTTTTTCACTACATNCATAGGCAGACTACAGTGGGCAACACTAGCTGCTAATAGGCGGGTTTAAACTAAGGAGTTTCATGATGGGGAGAGGGACGCCTGACCTTTACACGGACAGGCATGATTAAGCAGGTTTGCAGGGGCTGGGCAATTGCAAAGAGCAGGACAAGGGTGAGTGAGATAAGCTTCAGTTCCTAGTATCGTAAATCCCCACGTTCTGAGACTACGTGACCTACATGATCCAGACTTTGCAAGGAGCAAGCTGAGTTACAGAGGCAGAATGAGCAGGAGGTTATGCAAAACTTTAACTGTTTCTCTTCAATTTCACTATTATTCAGCTTTTCACATACTATACCTCAATCTCTAAATTTGATTTTAACCTTCCTTCTTGAAAGTGAAGTCCGTAATCATATTAGCTTTTTTTCTCTAAGGCAACTGTTGGATATATGCTAATAGATAAAGGAAGAAAGGAGCAGGGGTGGGTGACACAGTGAAAAAACGTTTGCTGGAAGCATGAACGTGGGCCTGTCGCGGCAGAAAGGGCACCAAAGTTTCATGCAAACTATGAACAGCACCTGGCAGACCCCAGAACACATCTGTTCAACGGAAGGAAGGAAGGAAGGGAAGAAAAAAGTGAGAGGAAATGATAAAGGGAAGAGAGAAAGGAAGGGAAAGAAAAAGAGGAAAGGGTGGAGGGAGCAAGGAGGGAAGGGGAGAGAAGAATGGAAGAAAGGCTGGAAAGACGGACAAAGGGGTAGAAGGGAGGAGGGAGGGCGGAAGGAAAAGGGGAAAGAAAGGGATGGAGAATGTCTTATCCTTGACCTTCTGGGTCTTTCATGTCTACACCTGTTCCCTTTCTATTTACAAAATATCTCTGGGGGCCTTATGATACTGAGCAGTACCCTGTGGGATTCCTGGGCAAAAAAGCCTTTCTGGGGCCTCCATTTTTTGGTTACAGAAAATAGGCTTCATTCAACCTTTAAGATCCTCCCTGAGTTCCCAGGAACAAGTTGAAACCTTTGTTAACTGGGGAAGGGAGAGGGATGCAGAGACAGAGCTAAGGCAAGAACAAAAGCAACAGCGTAGCTTTGGGGAAGTGCTGTTCAGTTCAGTTCAGCTCAGTCGCTCAGTCGCGTCCGACTCCCTGCGACCCCATGAATCGNTGTTAACTGGGGAAGGGAGAGGGATGCAGAGACAGAGCTAAGGCAAGAACAAAAGCAACAGCGTAGCTTTGGGGAAGTGCTGTTCAGTTCAGTTCAGCTCAGTCGCTCAGTCGCGTCCGACTCCCTGCGACCCCATGAATCGCAGCACGCCAGGCCTCCCTGTCCATCACTGACTCCCAGAGTTCACTCAGACTCACGTCCATCGAGTCAGTGATGCCATCCAGCCATCTCATCCTCTGTCGTCCCCTTCTCCTCCTGCCCTCAATCCCTCCCAGCATCAGAGACTGGTTCCCCTCAAAGGAGGCACAAGACAATAGCTGTGAGCTGTCTTGCCCCACCAGATGGGAGAAATTAACATCACAGAGAGCTCAGACCAGTGGGAACCTCAAGTTATAATGCTGACTTCCCCTCCAGTTCAGTTCAGTTGCTCAGCTGTGTCTGACTCTTTGCGACCCCATGGACTGCAGCACGTCAGGCTTCCCTGTCCATCAGCAACTCCCGGGGCTTACTCAAACTCATCTCCTAATTACCAACCAATTAGAATGATGTCTATTAGTTGATCACAACTCTTCACTATTGCTCCAGGACACACAGTTTCGAGAGTATTAGCGTGTTGTGACCTCCTCTCACTGGCAAAGCAATAAAGCCATCTTTTCTACTTCACCTAAAACACCATCTCCAAATTTAATTTGGTGTCGGGGTACAGCGGCCAGATTCAGCTTCACTTACAGGGCACCCAGCACCTAGCTCCGGTTTGCCTGATGTACCCGCATAAAGATCTGCATGAACCACTTCCAAAGACAATATGATTCATCGGTCAGTATCCACCATCTCATTCAAGTGCCCTTGGCCCAGAATCACTGGCCCCTGCAAAGCTATGCCTCATGGCCCAGACTTGGACCTCTGGAGGACATCTGGGCATAACTGACCCTCCAGCAGGAGTGCAGCTGGAGGGCATATCCTCTTATTGGCATTACATGGCACACTCCGCCTACTGGCTTCCAGGGCCACCCATTAGGGAATCAGGGCATCCGAGCTCTGAGGAGCGAGGGATGGAGTGCCTGAGGTCACTCACTGGTGTGAATGCAATGCCTCCCTCACAGCCAATCACCTGGCTCCCAGGGCCCTCCTGCACCTCCTCCTCCTCCATATACTACCACGGACCTGGTGAGTGGGAGCCAGGAGGGGGATTGGAGACTTAAAGCCTATCAGCAGCCTTCAAGGGGAGGGAGGAATGGCATCTTTCTAACAGTACTTCTTAGGGATCAGCTTGAAACCAAGCAGGACCCTGTGGGCCCCCCTGGGACACAAAGCTTGTGTCCCTGTTTCTTGTTTCTAGGAAATAAGACTTCATTCAGCCTACATGACCTTCCTGGAGTTCCAAAGGCCAGGTTTAAACATTGCTGATCAGGGAAGGGGGAGCTTCACAAACAAGGTAGGGGAGGTCAAGAAACAATGGAGCAGTCTTGGAGCAGGGTCTTGGTTCTTCCTCAGGGAATATACAAATCAGTACCTTTGAGCTCTTCAAGGGACCATTGAGCCTATGAATGAGTTTCGAACCCATGGATCAGTTTTAAGCTGGAGAGCCCAGTCAGTTCAGTTCAGTTCAGCAGCTCTGTCGTGTCCGACTCTGCGACCCCATGAACTGCAGCACACCAGGCCTCCCTGTCCATCACCAACTCCCTCCCAGAGTTTACTCAGACTCATGGTGATGCCATCCAACCATCTCATCCTCTGCCGCCCCCTTCTCTTCCTGCCTTCAATCTTTTCCAGCATCAGGGTCTTTTCCAAGGAGTCAGTTCTTCGCATCAAGTGGCCAAAGTATTGGAGTTTCAGCTTCAGCAGCAGTCCNAGGATTGACTGGTTTGGTCTTGCTGTCCAAGGGACTCTAAAGAGTCTTTTCCAACACCACAGTTTGAAAGCATCAGTTATTTGGCATTCAGCTTTCATCAAGTGGCCAAAGTATTGGAGTTTCAGCTTCAGCAGCAGTCCTTCCAATGAATATTCAGGACTGATTTCCTCTAGGATGGACTGGTTGGATCTCCTTGCAGTCCAAGGGACTCTCAAGAGTCTTCTCCAACACCATAGTTTAAAAGCATCAATTTTTCAGTGCTCAGCTTTCTTTGTAGTCCAACTCTCACATCCATACATGACTACTGGAAAAACCATAGCTTTGACTAGATGGACGTTTGTTGGCAAAGTAATGTCTCTGCCTTTTAATATGCTGTCTAGGTTGGTCATACGGAGAAGGCAATGGCACCCCACTCCAGTACTCTTGCCTGGAGAATCCCATAGACGGAGGAGCCTGGTAGGCTGCAGTCCATGGGGTTGCTACTAGTCGGACACGACTGAGCGACTTCACTCTCACTTTTCATTTTCCTGCATTGGAGAAGGAAATGGCAACCGACTCCAGTGTTCTTGCCTGGAGAATCCCAGGGACGGGGGAGCCTGGTGGGCTGCCGTCTCTGGGGTCTCACAGAGTCGGACACGACTGAAGAGACTTAGCAGCAGCAGCAGCAGGTTGGTCATAATTTTCTTCCAAGGAGTAAGCATCTTTTAATTTCATGGCTGCAGTCATCATCTGCAGTGGTTTTGGAGCCCCAAAATAAACAGTCTGTCACTGTTTCCATTGCTTCCCCATCTATTTGCCATGAAGTGAGTAAGATCATGGCATCTGGTCCCATCACTTCATGGCAGATAGATGGGGAAACAGTGGAAACAGTGGCTGACTTTATTTTTCTGGGCTCCAAAATCACTGCAGATGGTGATTGCAGCCATGAAATGAAAAGATGCTTACTCCTTGGAAGGCAAGTTATGACCAGCCTAGACAGCATATTGAAAAGCAGAGATATTACTTTGTCAACAAAGATCCATCTAGTCAAGGCTATGGTTTTTCCAATGGTCATGTATGTATGTGAGAGTTGGTCTATAAAAAAAGCTACGCACAGAACAATTGATGCTTTTGAACTGTGGTGTTGGAGAAGACTCTTGAGAGTCCCTTGGAACCAGTCCACCCTAAAGGAAATAAGTCTTGAATATTCATTGGAAGGCCAGATGCTGAAGCTGAAACTCCAATACTTTGGCCACCTGATGCGAAGAGCTGACTCATTTGAAAAGACCCTGATGCTGGGGAAGATTGACGTTGAGGGCAGGAGGAGAAGGGAATGACAGAGGATGAGATGGTTGGATGGCATCACCGACTCAATGGACATGGGTGTGGGTGAACTCCGGGAGTTGGTGTTGGACAGGGAGGCCTGGTATGCTGCAGTTCATGGGGTTGCAGAGTCAGACACGACTGAGCGACTGAACTGAACTGATGGGATCAGATGCCATGATCTTAGTTTTCTGAATGTTGAGTTTTAAGACCTCCTTTTCACTCCCCTCTTTCACTTTCATCAAGAGGCTCTTTAGTTTTTCTTCGCTTTCTGCCATAAGAGGAAAAGTTCTCGGAGAGCCCAAGATGCAATTAAATACTACCGGAACCTACTGTAAGGATGGGCGGGGGGATGGTTAGGAGGCTGAGTCCCACTTCAGCGGGCGGTGCCCGGGGCCACCAAGTCACCTCCGCCCCACTCCTGCTTCTGCCACCGGAGGTGGGGCACTGCGACTCCAGCAGGGATTCTCTGCCTCCTGCTCCCCGTTCCCAACAGGAGGCACAGCTTGGCTCTCTTTCCTCTCCCGCCAGCCCCAGCGAGCCAGGTGGAGGGCAGGAGCTAGAGGACCGAGCAAAGTTCCGCTGCCCCCAGCTCTTCCTAAATAGCGAGAGCGGCTCCAGCCGAACGCGAACCCGTGGTGCGGGATTCAAAAGTTGATTTGCCGCGGGAGCCGGAGGACGCAGGGCTGGGTCCGCTCCCACTTACTTGGCCCGGGCCCTGAGGGCTGACCCGGCTTGGCCGGCGGGGTCCGGCCCGAAGGCAGCTACGGTGCAGCCGTGGGCGAAGTCGAGGGTCGCGCTGCCCTCCCCTCGGGCTCCGGGGCGACTCAGCGGAGGCGGAAAGAAGAGACGCCGAGAGCCTCGAGTTCAGGCTCTTTGGGGACCCGATTCCACTCCCGGCGGTGGGGGCGCGTCTGCGCCGCCCTGAGTCACCAGGGGAGGGAGCCAGACGAGAGCTGGCAGCTGCGCAACGCGGCGCAGCCGCGAGCCTCCACCCAGCCAAACCCGCGGGCCGCGCCGCCCACGACGGGTGAGCTCCTGCGCTCGGTCTAGGGGCTCGGAGGAGGGCGGGACCCGGAGCGAAGTGAGCTGTCTGGTCCAGGCCGGCCCCGCCGAGGGTCGCGGAGTGGGCAGGCCGGCCCTGGGGAAGGCCTGCTGGGGTCGCAGCTCCGGTCCCCGCCCGGTTGGCGCTCCACTTGGGCTCCTGGGGCCATGCCACCCTGCGGACCTCCTCTCCACTTCGGGGTAAAGCAGACATAACTGGAAGAGGGTAGGAGTAGTGCTTCTTTTCTCATACATTCCAGGAAACTTTTTGGATAGATGCTCAATTGCCACCTAAAACGGTGAGAAGATCGCTCACTTCTGCATCCTTGATACCTGCAAGAGCTCCTGGCATATGATAAGAGTCTGGTAATTACTGCTTACTAAATGAGCGCCTGAATAAAATGAATGGACGATGAGGCTGTTTTTCCATCCCACGATGTCTTCCGAAATACATCCACTTCACAAATAAGCAGAAAATAAATGTTTGGGAAGCACTAGCGTTTAAACATCTGTATAAACAGGCTATCTTATGTGAGGTATAACCACTGCCATATGTTATGAAGCACTTAAGAAAGGAAGTGTGGCTTTCCTGTTCCAGACTTGTTAAAAGTCGAATTCTGACAAATGAGCGCTGGAGGTGCATGCTGTGCACTGCGTCTGATTGTTTCTGTAACAGTAGATGAATTAGACAGCTACAATAATCCAAGAGCATTATCCCACATCTGGGAACGGAGCCAGCTGCCCAGTGGAGGAACACACAAAACTGAACGAGGCCTGCTGGAGTTTTTAAAAGTCTCTGCTTCCAGCATAAGAGTCACTTTATTTATTTGTTTACATTTTATCTTTAAAAATTTATTAATTTTATTTTTAATCATTTATTTATGAAATCATTCTCTTTGGTCAAATATATATTGGTATGGAAAACATGTAATAGTTATCTACCAAAAACATCATTTCTGACTGTTGTATTCCCTCAATACTGTATACATTGACACAAGTTCAAGGATGTTATGTTCCCCAAATGTTTTATATTTATAATTAAATTTTAAAGGGCCATGTTTTCCATAGTTTCAGCCTGGTGAGCAGGTTATTAAAAATATCCATTAAAATGGCACAAGTCAGAATAAGTACCAGACATCAGAACAGTGCCAGCTGTAGGAACAGGCATCAACCATCAGAACGATTGCCATACTGTTTGTTTTAAAATAGCTTGCCCAGCAAAGCAGACCCTGCTTGTCCTCCTGATGCCCAAGGGTTTGCTTCTGACTTCTCTGCCCAAGTCCTCTTTTTATGAATGATTGTATAGAACTTTCCCCAACCCTTGGCTTTCCAAGCTTCTCTGCATTCAAGCTGGCATTGTGAGTTGGGCTAGGTTCCTCAGACTTTGTGGCTATAATCGACAGTAAGAAATATAAATTACTGTGTGGCTCAGGGCATACTCACGCATGCGCACACACACACAAATGCACACACACTGGTATATTTTCTTCTCTTATATTTATTTTCATTAAAAACATGCTGACCCCTGGAAATTCCCTGGTGGTCCCTGATGGTTAGGACTCTGTGCTTTCACTGCCGAGGGCACAGGTTCAATCCCTGGGCGGGGAACTAAGATCTTGCAACCATGCAGCACAGTCAAAACAAACAAACAAAAAGGAAGGAAAGAACAAAACCCATGCTTATCCCTGATGGATTTCACACCCAGGGCAGGAGGAGAAGGGGGCGAAAGAGGATAAGATGGTTGGATGGCATTGCCAGCTCAATGGACATGAGTTTGAGCAAACTCCGAGAGACAGTAAAGGACAAGGAAGGCTGGGGTGCTGCAATCCATGGGGTCGCAAAGAGTCAGACACCACTTAGCAACTGAACAAGTGGGTTGCAACCTGCAGAGCTGGGATATTGGCAGAAAGTTTTAAAGAAACTGTGCTGGGCCCTCACCTGCTGCCTGTGGGAGCCACCCCTTGGGTGCTGCCTTCTCTGAGCAGCTCTGTGGGCACCAAGACATGAAGACCTCTGCCTTTGGTCAGCTTGCACCTTCCAGATACCACCTCCCTGACTGATCATCGCAGGCCACACACAGACCAGATGCTGTGTGTAGAACAGACATTTATGAAATGCATTAGCAGAATAAGGAGGACCTGAGAGAGATGGGGAGAGAAAGATGGAGACACAGACAGACTGAAGAAGATGAAAGACGTAGGATGACCAAGTGGTTTTCCTGCTTTTAACCTCAATATCTAAATCCTGGAGAACCCCGCAGGCTCAGGAAAAGCACAGATGTTGGTCACCCTACAAAAGAGGGACAAGGAGAGAGGAGCAGAAAGCACAGACACTGAGGGATGATGCGTTCATTTCCTGGGGCTGCTGCAACCAAGCACCCCAGACTTCAACAACAGACGTGCATTGTCTTATGGTTTCGCAGGTCAGAGTCCAAGACNTCTTCCTACGGTGCAGCTAATCGAAGCTTTAGCATCTCCAGCAACAGCATATGCAGAGCAACTCTCCCTGTGGGGCCTTTAAACTCTGGGGCCTAAGGGAATGTAGCTTATTATTATTTTTTTTTTTGTATTTAAGAAAGCAGGGCAATATAATATGGATTAAGAGAGACTAAGAGGGAGAAACCAAGGCAGGGACTGTCCTCTGTAAGTTCCATGGCCCGATGGAGACAAGCTCTCTATTTTGACCTCAGTACTTTATTACCTAGTCATACTTCCTCCACTTTTCCCCAGGCAGGACTATTGATACAGGGAACTACATTTGTATACCTCAGCGCAGAAACCATGAACAAACTCTGTGTTCCTGTGCAAATATGCAGACGGGTTGGCAGATATTTGGCTCTGAAATATTTAACGGGTGGAGGTCCAGACGAGGAGCTGGCTGCTGCACCCTCCTCTGGGTAGCCCATGCTTGGACCCATCTGTTTTCATCTGTCTCCCTGCTGTGCTCTGAGCATTCCTGTGGCCACTGTCCTTAGCTTCCCAGAAGTTAACATGTTCTTTAGCAAGTATGTGTCAGATCCAGGCACTCTCTCACTTAACAATGTGAGGGGGTAGGTTTACGCCAGTCATCAATGAATGAGGGTAACTCAGTCAACATCATCAGATGCCTAGGCACATGCCAGGCTCTGAAACACAGAAGGCAGGACTACAGGCGTGCATGAGGCAACATGGAGCAGCTCAATGATTATAAGTGAGACCTGTATTTGATGCTAAGATTTAAGTACAAAAAGGCCTTTCTCTGTGTTGTATTATATAGTGAAATACAGGGAACAAGCAAATATCCTATAATCAGAGAAAGCTAAATAACATGGTATGACAGACTCTGTGTGTGTGTGTGTGTACATGCATGTGTGCATGCGCATGTATGCATGCATGCATGGATAGTCATATCTGATTCTTTGCGACCCCATGGACTGTATGTAGCCTGCCAGGCGCCTAAGTCCATTGGATTTTCCAAGCAAGTATACCTGAGTGAGTTGCTATTTCTTCCTTCAGGGGATCTTCTGGACCCAAGGATAGAACCCTGCTTTCTTGCATTTTCTGCATTGGCAGGTGGATTCTTTACCATTGTACCACCTGAGAAGCCCATATGACAGGCTACTGGGCTGCTATTTTAATAGTATTGGGATTACTTGTGATCTGCTAAATATTTTAAAATCAAGATGTTAAACTGTAGAGTATATGTTCCACTATTTGTAAGTACACTTATACAAACAGAAAAACAATAAGCCAATACCCCTGGAAGGAAATACACGAGTGATTGTGGGATTGAAGTGATATTTATTTGTTTGTTCTCTTTATTTTTTCACATTTCCCAAGTTTTCTGCAATAAGCAGACATTGCACTTATAATCAGAAAAAAGATATTAGAAAAAAAAAACTCTTCATGCGTAGGTGGAAAAGAATGTTCATGGAGGTCTTCAGGGTCCCCTGGGTTCTGCTCTGCTGTCAGAGAAACTTGGCTCTAAGAATTCCTATAAGAGAGCCACCTAAAAGCAAAATTAAAGGGAAACAGGATGTGCACGCTTCTAAGCTTCAGATACATCTTGCAAGACCACTTTGAGCCGGGTTGTGCTGATTGACTTCCTCTTCCAATGTCCCATGTGAGAGGAGCGGACACCTAAGTCCTAAGGGGACAGGCATTCTGGTGACATTTAGTGGCAGTGCCACTTTTTTCCCACAGAACACTTACTGATCTAGTCACCGAAGCTCCTGCTTATGTCTCATCTTATCCCCAAACACCCAGGCCTGGTTAAGAGTTCAGAAGTACATGGATTTTGACAGGTGACCTCCAAGTGCTATCTCCCAGGCAGATGAGTCCTGTTGTTGCCATGGACCTTTCTCGGTCTTGGTCGGGAGCCTTGGAATCTGTCTGAAAGAGCTGTTATCTCCAAAGCACTGACATGACGTTTGCTGGAGGCTGACTCTGTCAAACTTAGTGTTACCAAAGGAGAAAGCAGAAGGCGGTGGGGGAGGAGGTAACAAATTGAGAATTTGGGATTAACAGGTACGCAGTAGTATATATAAAATAAATAAATGACAAGGACCTATTGTATAGCACAGGAAACTATATTTAATATCTTGTAATAACCTATAAAGGAAAAGAATCTGAAAAAAGATATGTATAACATATATATAATATATATATATATATATGGCTTAATCACTCTGCTATATACCTGAAAGTTTGTAAATCAACTGTATTTCAAAAAACCAACAAAACAAAAAAACAAAGACACTCTTTCCAAATAAGGTCACATTTGCAGGTTAGGATGAGAGCACATTTTTTGCAAGGGGAGGGCAAGGCATAATCCAACCCACTACAGAATTTTATGAATAATTATACCAGGACAAAAGACATAACACCGGGACTGGCCCCAGCAAAGCAGGGCATATGGTCACCGAGACTGAAAACCCTGGATTTAACCTTATATAGAGGGACTGCTCTTTTCTTCCNAGGGGAGGGCAAGGCATAATCCAACCCACTACAGAATTTTATGAATAATTATACCAGGACAAAAGACATAACACCGGGACTGGCCCCAGCAAAGCAGGGCATATGGTCACCGAGACTGAAAACCCTGGATTTAACCTTATATAGAGGGACTGCTCTTTTCTTCCGTAACATGGGGCAGAAACACCCTCCCTCTACCTTGCTTCCCTGTACTAGGCCAGAGTCTGGCACACCTGGCTTTCCAGTCCCGAGGATTCCTCTTATAGAGGTAGAACCTCAGTCATTGATTCTGCATGCTACTGAGAGGCAAAAAGGGAAAGAATTGTGATCCCTTTTGTGCCTGTCACCAAAAGCTTCCCATGCTCTTATAAGCCCGCCATGTGCTTCAGGAATCCGTGTGGTTCCTCACCTGGGCCAGAGGTGTTCCCTTGATTTTCCACAGAAGTTGTGGATGGATCCAGTCCTCCTAAAGTTAAAGTTCTTTTCCCAGAACTCAAGGGAGGGGTAGGAGTTGGGGAGGGCTGGGATATAAGTCCATCTGAAGGCAGAACAGGGCGTACAGTTTTCAGAGGGAAAACAGAGAGAGGTTCTAAGGTTTTTTAAAATTATTTTTTAATTGAAGGATATTTGCTTTACAGAATTTTGTGGCTTTCTGCCAAGCCTCAACAGGAATCAGTCATAGGAATACATATATCCCCTCCCTTTTGAACTTCCCTCTCATCTCCCTCCCCATCCACCTCTCTAGGTTGATACAGAGCCCTTGTTTGAGTTTCCCGAGACATACAACAAATTCCCATTGGCTATCTATTTTATACTGCCAGAGAAAGGTTCTAGGTTTGGTCTTCTGCAGAAGACGAGGGAGGCCTGGGTGGGCAGCTGGCCTAGGAGACCTGGGAGGAGGGGGAGAGGGCAGAGGGCTGGAGTGAAATCTGGGCATCCGGGGGCAGGGGCTGCAAAAGGGGGCCTAGTAAATTCCAGAGGCACATTTCTCTTTGTCCCCTGGTTATGTGGCTCCTTGCATGGCATTGCCTGGTACAGTTTTACTGCTATGGTATCTGGCTTTAAGAAAGACTCCTTCTTACAATGTTCTGTGATTCTGTGAGGGTGATAATAGAGGGATTCCTCTTGTCAGCCATAGGGAGGGTCAGATGACACATGCTGGACAATCAGAGCATCTCATAGCATTCGACATGCTTATTAGCTCAGGGGCTGGCTTGTGATCCAGCAGGCCCAACCAGAGCCCACTTTTTCAGGACCTGAGGATGGATGCTGGTGGAGGAGTACTTTCTCCGTCTATGTGTACTGTGAGATTGGGTGGGAGGTGTCTTCTGCACATCCTCCTGCTGTATCAAGGAGAGAATGTGTCTGAAGCCAAACCCAAGTGGAGGCCTGTAGTGTCTAGAGGTGACGGGGTAAAGTCAAGGACCTTATCTGAACTCCTGGGCCCAGTGGCACAAAGTCCTGGTTGTGGGCTTTCTAGGGAGGCAAGCCTCTAAGTTTGCTCTGAGTAGTGCGTCTTTTTAGAAGAATAAGATCGCCACGTCTTTGGCAGAGCTCTCCTGGAGAGGTAGGGTGGACTCCAGGTTGTTGGCTAAACCAGAGGCCTGTGGGTAAGAAGAGGCCACCAAGGAGTGCCACCACTGGGGCTGGGTGGTGTGGTGGGGACAGAGAGCAGAGGTGGGCTCTGAGGGACTGGAGGAGGAGAGGCTTGTTACATATGATTTCATTTCATACTCACTCATCCCACTCCTATCCCAACAGAACACTAAAGCTGCAGAAATCTGAAGGCCAAGGCCACCCTGTAAGCAAGCAGCAGATTTGGGGTCCACACTCACCCCTCCCCGAGTCCATTTTCCTGATAATGAGGCAGGGATTGTTGAGCTCTCACTGTCTGCCCCACTCCAACTGCCCTCTGAATTATCCTGCTGCACTGACCTCATTACCACCAGAGCAAGGCTCCAGCCTCACTGCCCACCTCAGCCGCCAACGAGCACCCTAATTTGATTGGCTCCAAATGAATGTGACGCAAAATTAAAAGATGCCAGAAGACACTGCCATGAATCGAATGAGTTG
The DNA here is from genome assembly GCA_006410875.1 of Neotragus pygmaeus. Classification (NCBI taxonomy): domain Eukaryota; kingdom Metazoa; phylum Chordata; class Mammalia; order Artiodactyla; family Bovidae; genus Neotragus; species Neotragus pygmaeus. The sequence continues at coordinate 125,041 of SJYV01015684.1, read as the reverse complement.
GCTTCAATTTANGTTTTCCCTACTTTCTTCAATTTAAATCTGAATTTGGTAATGAGGAGTTCATGATTTGAGCCATTCAGCCTGGTCCAACTATATTTTTCCAATATCCCACACTCATCCATTCTCACATGTGTTTGTCAAACTTCTATTGGTGTAAATTAGAAAATTTGAGAAGTTTTTTTGAAGTGCTAGTGTACTTCTTCATGGGATACAATTTACTCTGCACTTTTCAAGGCCTGCTGAGTCTTGAGTATAGTTATAGGCCTAGAAGTAAAGAAAGCTGGGGGAGGGGAGCTGAATCCTGAGGGCAACCTGCATTGTCTTGCCTAATAAGTGCTTCTGGGGAGGTCGCTACAATTTCCTCAAGAAATGCAGCGTTCATCTTTTCAGACATGGTAGTGAGGCACTCTACTCAGGATGTGAAGTCTCCTTCCACCGGGAATGGGCAGGCCTCTTCCATGGCAAATAAGACTCATCAGAATTTAGGGGCTTGATATCTCCATATTTATTGGAATCTTCCCACAAATCCCCTCTCCAGCTTATAAGATCCCATTCTTTACAAATTAATGCCATCACATTCACAGTAGACACTATGAGGCTGGGAATTTAATTTACATTGAAATTCATCCATTGGCAGGAAGGAATTCTGGGCTAGGTTTTCAATATTCTCTGTCCTGTGTCAATCAAAGGTAAGAGTCCCTTTCCAGGGCACACACATAAGTTTTCAGGTCTTCATGTAGCTCTTGACCTTGGAATTAAAATCCCTGACTTCATTAATTTCTTTTCCTACTTTGTCCAGTGACATTCGGAGCAACCAGTCATTCTCACTGACAATTATTTTGGAAGAAAAAAAAAAAACCCAAAGTACCAAATGCACAGTTATCCAGCCCCTTGTTTCACAAAAACTTGAATAGGATTATCCAGTGATGACATTTTGTGTACTTCCATTGCTAGATCATGCTGTAGACTACCAATGATCTCTTTTAATACTGGAAATAAAGTCATTTATATCTTTAAATATAACAAGAGTTGAGAGCCAATTCTAGAAACCTCTGAATCAAATTACAAAACTTATCTTTACAAATCTGTTTCTCTTTAATCATTCTTGGTGTAAAGCTCTGTGTTAGTCAAGATTCTTAAAAAACAGAACCATTTATAGTCCCAAAAGTAGCAGCCAAAAAACTATAGGCCCAGGAGAGTCAATAGAGTAGGCTCAAGCTGAGCCTATATTTCAATTTGAGTTTGAAGGCATTAATAAACCCATGTTCCAGCTCTAAGGCAGTCTGGTAGGAGGAGTTCCCTTTACTCTCTAGAGGGTCAGTCATTTGGCTACTCAATCTTTCAACTGATCCCACTTGTATTGGAGAGGGTCAGTTCTACTCATTTTATGATCTTTTTTTTTTTAAATGTAAAGATAATTGCTTCATAGATCTTTGTTGTTTTCTTTCAAACCATGATCTTGAAAAAAATTAATAAACAGAAGCCTGAGTTCAGTGGAATTAGGAGACCAGAAGGAGATGCTCTCCCACCCTGTGACAATAGAAAAGCCCAAGAAGAAGAAGAGAGGCTCTTCTTTCCTTGCACATACTCAGCAGTGAAAAACCATGGATGGACTTTGTTCATTATATCTCTCCCAGCTTCCTTTTCCCCTCTATGAAAGTGTTTTCTTTCCCTTTCCATGTGGTGACCTGTATATGAATCACCAGATGTTAGTGGTTGAGAATCTGCCTGCAGTGCAGGAGACGTGGGTTCTATTCCTGGGTTGGGAAGAACCCCTGGAGGAGAGCATGGCAACCCACTGCAGCAATCTTGCCTGTGAAATTCCACGGACAGAGGATCCCAGTGGGCTACACTCCATGCGGTCACAAAGAATCAGGCATGACTGCAGCAGCTTGCACTCACGCACCATGGCTGCAGATCCTGCACGGCAATTCTTTTTTGTTGTTGTTTATTCTGTAAGTCATATTCAACTCATTTCTTTCTCCAGAGCATCTTCCTGACCCAGGGATGGAACCCATGAGTTCTTTGTTAGCAAAGATTCTTTACTGCTAAGCCACCCAGGGAAGCCCTGTGCAATTCTCTACTGATTCCAAATAAATTCATCATTGCTGGAGAAATACCTGGTTATATATTGTTTCAACTCAGTGTTTCGGAGGCCTGTACAGAGACCTCTCACAGCTTGGGGGCTGGTAAGCAAAAAAGTCCAATATTCATTATTAAGACCGTTGTCACTCAATGCTTTTTTCTCAGTGAGCTTGCTGTTTGAAGGTACATCCTCCTCCTGGATCCAAGCTCTTGCATTCCTTACATTTAAACCTCTCCAAACTTTACTGGGGATCCATTTAAGATTTTACCTTTCTGGTTAAGGTCTTATTCTGTCTCTGAGTACTCATTTGGCTGTTAAGTCTGATTTCAAGATCACACTGTTTCCCTGAAACTGGTTTGCCTATAGCCTATTCCATTCAGAACAGGGCTTGCTTTTCTTGAAGCTGTCCAGTCTTGGCCCATTCCTTTTTGAACAAGTGTTGTTTCTCTGAAATCATGCTTGGTTCTTAGCCTTTAGCCTATTCCTTTGGAAAGCTGTGTTCTAGACACTGGCTGGAAAAAAAAAAAAAAAAAAGATCTTTGGCTTGGCTCTTCTGAGACCAAACTGTCTCCATTAGATAGGCTGGATTCAGCTTGCAAGCCCTTTGAATCAAGTTGTTTGGCCTGTAGGCTGTTGGAAAATTGTTCTTTGTCTAGACGGAAAGGCCTCTAGAAACTGGGATCTCAGTTATCTAAGTATTTTGAGGGTGCTCCCTTCACAATGACTATGTTTAAAAACTGAGGTCTTTCCTCATGAATATTTCTAACTAAAATAAACATGCCTGACTAAAGGCAATTTAGGATATTAGTGGCTACTGTGAGGAACTTGTGAAATCCCCATGCTTAATTTCCTTAAAACCGAATTGCACTAAAACAGCTCAAAACTTTTCAAAAGTGAGTGCAATGCTTATTTCCATTTTGAAATTCCCCAACATTATCAGGAACCAGAAATTGCCTCTCTTCAAAATTAGATTTTAAGATTTGGACCCCCCCAAAGAAAAAAATTAAGAAAAACAAAATGGCCCCTGATACCTAAAGCTCTTCCTGAGTTTCTCTGTCTCAGATGTCATCTTCCTCTATTCTTTCTATACCACCTCAATACCTTCAAGTTCACCACGCTAATGCTGCTAGCAAGCTTCCTACTTTCTCCGAAACTTTCTCCATTCCCTTTTCCTCTAAACTTATCAGAATCTGTTCCTTCAAAATTAAAGTTCTAAGGACCCAGAGGCTAAACCCTTCATTTCTTAGACTCCCTGGACTAAAGCTGAATTGTGAGCCATAGTCAAATATTTTTCCAAAATAACTTAAGAAATTTCTCATGTTTTCTGAGTAATTTAATATAGTCATTCAGACATTGTTTCTCTGACTTATATCAGCTTATTCATTTGCTTCTCAGTGAAAACAAGTGCCAGTATTGAATGAAAACTACTAATTGGGAAAATCCTGAAAGATCTAGAATTACAACTTGGAAACCAGCCTACTAGTTTATTAAATGATCAATCAACAATCATTAGGCAACTTCAGCAANATTCATTTGCTTCTCAGTGAAAACAAGTGCCAGTATTGAATGAAAACTACTAATTGGGAAAATCCTGAAAGATCTAGAATTACAACTTGGAAACCAGCCTACTAGTTTATTAAATGATCAATCAACAATCATTAGGCAACTTCAGCAAGCAATTCCTAGGGCTTTTTTTAATGCCTGTTGATTGGAAGAAAATTTAGACTTGAACAAGAAAATCTGCTGAACCTACCATTAACTACTACTAAGTTAAAATATGCTTACTCCTTGGAAGAAAAGTTATGACCAACCTAGACAATATATTCAAAAGCAGAGACATTACTTTNAGTCTATGCCCCAACCAGTAACGCTGAAGAAGCTGAAGTTGAATGGTTCTATGAAGACCTAGAAGACCTTCTAGAACTAACACCCAAAAAAGATCATCACAGGGGACTGGAATGCAAAAGTATGAAGTCAAGACATACCTGGAGTAACAAGCAAATTTGGCCTTGGAGCACAAAATGATGCAGGGCAAAGGCTAACAGGGTTTTGGCAAGAGAACGCACTGGTCATAGCAAACAACTTCTTCCAACAACACAAAAGAAGACTCTACACATGGACATCACCAGATGCTCAATACTGAAATCAGATTGATTATATTCTCTGTAGCCAATGATGGAGAAGCTCTATGCAGTCAGCGAAAAAAAGACTGGAAGCTGACTGTGGCTCAGATCATGAACTCCTTAGTGCCAAATTCAGACTTAATTGAAGAAAGTAGAATTTCTGATTAATATAGAGCTAATCATGGCATAGAGCTCCCCTGGTGGCTCAATGGTAAAGAATCGGCCTGCAATGCAGGAGGTGGAGGTTCTACTCCCAGGTTGGGAAAATCTCCTGGAACAGGGAATGGCAACCTACTCCAGTATTCTTGCCTGGGAAATCCCACGGACAAAGGAGCTTGGCAGGCTACAGTCCTTGAGGTCACAAGAGTCAGACACGACTTAGCAGCTAAACCACCACCAGCAATCATGGCATATTGGACACCCCATGGCATATAAGATGAGAATTACCAACTATGCCTTCTGCATTATTTTCCTACCACTACTGTAGCAAATTATCACAAATTTAATGGGTTAAAACATTACACATTTTATAGTTCTGAGGACAGATGTCTGAAATTGGTCTCACTGGTCTGAAGTGTCTGCAAGACTATGTCCTTTCTGCAGGCTCTACTGGGAAACTGTTTTTTTTTTTTGCCAATTCCAACTTCTAGAGACTGTCTGCCTTCTTTGACTTTGTACCTCCTCTCCACCTCCATCACTAGAAAGAGTGGGCTGAGTCCTCACATGACATCACTGTCCCTTCCTCTGTTGCCTCCATCTTCCCCATTTAAGGACTGTTGGGATTACACTGGATAACCCAGTATGCTGTTTTTCTGAGTTCCCTTTGCCACTGTGATCTTTCTGAAACTGCTTCTGACCCTCAGTGTGTGGTATTTTTTCCAGCACTAATCAATTTTCCAGTCTCCAAAGACAACACCAAATCTCTGGTTCTCTGACACATCTCAGTGTCTTACGATTAACTTCAATTCTGACTGTAACTACCCGAAGTTAGCATAGACCCCAGTGTTAAGGGTTCAGTCCCTCAGACTGACCTCAGTTCAGATGCCAATCACATGTACTGTGTCTCCTGGTGACCCACATTTCTGTCCAGCTGCTACAAATTTGAAGGCGTGTAAAGTTCCCAGCTATAATTTTGGATTTGTGTGTCTCCTTCAGCCACGTCAGTTTTTGCTTCATGTATTTTGAGCCTCTGCTGTTTGATGTGCACACATGTAGGACTGTCATGTCTTCCTCCTGAACTGATCTTTTTATTATTTTATAGCATCCCTTCTTTTTCCTAGTAATTTTCTTCTTCTGAACTTCCCTTTGCCAGATGTTAGTTCACAGCCACACCTAGTTTTAAAATTCATTTTTGCATTGCTTTTTCCCCATCACTTTGTTTAATCTACCTCTGTCATTGAATTTAAAGTGAGATTTTTTTTTTAATAAAAGAAGTATTTACAATGTTGTACTGGTTTCTGCCATACAACAGTGCAAATCAGCCATGATTATACTTCCATCCCCTCTCCCCGTAGCCTCCCTCCCCTCTCCTCATCCATCCCGCCAGAGCCCCAGCCTGGGCTCTCGGTGCACAGCAGCTTCTGAAGTGAGAATTTTATTGAATTTTTTTGTTGTGGAGTGAGAATTTTATTGTTGGATTGTTGTTTTTCATTTTAAATCCATTTTGCTTATTTCTGTCATCTTGATGCATTTAGACTGTGTAATTTAAGGTGATTATCAAGATGTTTGAGATTAATCTACCGTTTTATTGTTTTATGTTTGTTTTCTGTGGTTCTTGTTCCTCTTATCTTCCCTTCTTATGGGTTACTTGAACACTTTTTAGGATTCAATATTGGCTTATTTATTAGGTCTAAGAATATAATCTTTGTATAGTTCTTGCTCTGGGCATTACAATACAACACACATGTAAGTCTTATCAAAGTCTATAGTATCAGCATTTTACCATTTTGAACAAAATGTTGAAACAGTTCCTGTTTGCAGCCTGTCATGCCTGTTAAGTGTGTGAAGAGAAACTCTCCCACCTCCCCTGGAATCCTCAAATACTCTTGACACTGCAGAGACCCCTATTCCATTCCTTCTCTCCACACTTCTCTGAACCTCTGGCTTCCATGTACTGGACTCCTTCACTCATTACTGGCTCTTCCTTCTGCCTTATGGGCTTTATTCCTTTTAAATTTACAAGATTAAATTTCAGGCTGTCTTCAGAAGAACAAGAAATGAAGGAATAAAGGAACAGAAAAGTCAAAGGCCTTTTAAGAGGCATGCAGTGGTCAGATCCTGGACTTTGGGCAAACCTATGCCTTGAGAGTTAGCATCACTCGCTCTCCCACCATGGGGCCTGAGTGANTTCAGAAGAACAAGAAATGAAGGAATAAAGGAACAGAAAAGTCAAAGGCCTTTTAAGAGGCATGCAGTGGTCAGATCCTGGACTTTGGGCAAACCTATGCCTTGAGAGTTAGCATCACTCGCTCTCCCACCATGGGGCCTGAGTGAGTGAGTGATCACAGCAAGCCACGGTGTCCTCTCAGAAGCTCGCAGCACTGCTGCGACGGCGCGTGCGAGAGAGAGGAGACCTGTTCGTGGCTCTTGTCATTTTTAGATCTGTACCATGGTCAAAAGCTGAGTGCCGGGAGGAGGCAGCACATCCCTGTGGGTGACCACAAGCCTCTTTCGCTGACTCCTGAAGCAGTCTGACTAAACCAGCTTTGGTGCCAAAGAATGTCCCAGGAAGAGGTGTGTCCTCCTTGGAGGGGACCACTTCCTGATGGCTAAGCTGAGTAAGGAAGGGGGTTGGGGCCATATTAAGAAAGTCTCTGCCCAATATACTCCATCTCTTGGGGGCTCCACCCACCCCATGTCAAACAGTAAAACTACCATCCACCGCCATTAAATGCAGTTTATATATAACCACATGAGTTATATATAACTACTATAAAATGACAAGTTCATAGTTGACATGATGTTACATATTGTAGGCATTTAACTAATTGTAGACGATTGATTAAAATGCTTACATATTTCATCAAAAGATGTTTTTTATAACTTTCGAGAATTTTGGAGCTCCCAATGGTTTCTATGTCTCAAACATTTTTACAGGCTCTAAAAAAACTCAAAGGGCCTGCATCCCTGGCTCAGAATAAATGAAACAGCTGTGGGCAGCATTCTCAGGAGGATGGTGGGGGCCAGGCTCGCTGAGGAAGGGTCAGCTGGTTATCCACTACCCTGGTGGCGGGGCATCATGCCACAGTGATCGGTTTGCTCAACACACCAACACCAGGACCGATCCCACAGAACCCACAGTGAGTAGGCTACAGCAGGTACAGCCTGTCGGGTATCAGTGGGTGAAATCCTGGCTTTGGTGCCTTCTGGCTGTGTGATTTTACTCAAGTTACTCGCCTACTCTGATCCTCAAAGGCCCTAAAGTCTTTTACCCTTTTGAACTTTTAGGACCAGCATGGCTTTGAGGCTCTGGTTTGTTGGTTGCTGTACCTTATTTAGCTCCTCAAATATGGGCAATTAATTTAGCTTAAAGTAGGGCATTTCTGGGCACTCTCCTCACTCTGACTTGGAGGCTGTTAGGAAAATAACTGTGCAGAAAGAATGGGGCGGGGGGAACGTGTGGCTAGAGCTGTCTTTGTCCTATTGGCAAAGGGAAGGGGAGCTCAAGCACTTGAGTTACAGAGAAGAGGGTCACACACCTTTTCTTAGATTGAAGCCATTCCTGAGCTTCTATCTGCACTGCTGCAACTCCTATGAAATTGTGAAAGTCTTATCCCTCCGGGTTGGCCTGACATGTTGTCTCCATGCTAGTGGGGGTGAGTGAGCCTGAACTGTAAAAGTGAGGCCACCTGAGGCCTGCCCAGCCTCTCACTGTGGGAACTGACAGGACTGGGCACTGTCGGTGAGTGCTTCCTGAGACCCAGCAAGGCAGCGGGGGATGTATGGGCACTTCTGCCTGCTGGTTCTGGGCTGACCCAGCATGGGCTTGGAAGGGCCATGCCCAGGAGGGCTGCACCCTGGCTGGGAACAGGCCCAGTCTGCCAGCACTCGTCCTGGGGAGAGGCCAGGCTGGCACAGGAGAACAAGGTCACAGGGTGCCCATGGCCTGGGTGCCCTGGAATGTGAGTCCAAGCTGGGGTTTCTTCCCCTTCTGGAAGTAAGGCCCAGGAATGGAGGTACTATTGTTATTGCTGTTTTATTGTTGCTAATGTTGGAAATACACACTGAGCAATGTTGCAGGCATCAGAGATTAAACACAGATGAGGTAAATTCCTCTCTTATGAGGCTCATATTCCAGGGGAGGAGACAGATACCCTTCCCTCTAATTAACAGACAATGGATACAAGATATAGAAACTTCCCTGAAAAGGAAGGGACAGAAAGTAATGCTGTTGGGGTGGGTTAGACTTTAGGACGGGAAATAAGCAATGGCTTCTGTGAAACAGTGAAGGGAGAAGGTCCCCCCAAGGTCACCCCTGAGGATGGCAGGGTTAGCGGACTGTTGCTCTCCACCTTGTCCTGCCCGTCCTGCCAACCTACTGGGACCAGGATCTGAGCTGAGCAGAAACTATGGCACTTTAGGTGTGTGGCCCCAGAGGACAAGGTTAAAGGGCCCCATGCAGGCCAGAACCTGAGCCTTCTGTGTTCAGCCTTCAGAGGAATAACTCAGAGTCCTGCATCCTGTCCTGTTCCAACTCTGCAGGCTTTTCCTGGCTCTGTCCTGGTGGGCTCAGGAGTTAAGACCTGCCCTTTGCAAAAACTGAGAAGTCAGATTTTAAAGGAGAACTTGGAGACTGCCACTCCTTATTCTATGAAGGAAAAACATGTCCAAACTACGATCACATAGCTGACCTGGAGTTGTCTCCTAAGGGATCCCTCTGTGTTCTCTCCACTGATGTGGTTATAGTCCCTTCTGGGCACTTGCATGGACCCAGAAGAATGCAAGACTAATGGCGTAATTCCATGGAAGGTGGGAATGAGGGATATACGTGTGTGGAGTAGACATAGCCTACTTATGCTAATGGCGTGATGTAAAGTTAGCACACACTTGGTGCATGGTAAGCCTTCATGGAGTGATGTTCCCCTCCTCTCCCATCACCTGACCGGGGACACGATGTCTGAGTTTTGGGCCTTGCATTTTGTTGGTACTCTACTGAATTTTGCTAATTACCTATGTGAATGCTGAGGTGTGGGGATGTGTCTCTTCCTACTTTCTCATCCTCAAATAGCACTCCTTATGCACTCAGGGTGGGGGAGGTCTAGAGGAAGTCAACTCTCACCTATTCATGCTAATTATATGATCCAGCATGCATACACGTGTGTACACACACACACACACCCATACACCTATCCACCCCTCACTTCTCAAACTTTTGCAGCCAGCGAAAAATGTAGCCAGGCCTAAGACAATATTTGCTGACCTCTTTTTTCCTGTGTTTTAACAGAAGAAGGCAGTCCTCCGAGCCCAAGTCTGCAGAGATCTCTCTGGGGCACTGCTGGAGGACAGGATGATCCGTGGCTCAGGAATCTGCTTGGTTGATAACTCAATTCTGCCTCTGGGCTGCATTTGTGAGCAATGATAGCGCACCCCATGGAAATCTAGAATCCAATTAGGGCTACGGGCTGCATCATTTCTCATCGCTTACTCTGCTTTCCACAGCCCCGGACCATCCGTCTTGCCTGGCCGAGGGCTCCCTGAAGTCTGCAGGACAAACTTCTGATCTTCCCACTGGGGGCTGGGCTGCTTTCCTGATGCTCATAGCAGTCACAGGTGTTGGGGTCAAAGCATGTGGGGACAGGCCTTACTTGGTCCCTGGGACTGGGGCACGCAGGACAATTCTGGAGAAACTGTTAGAAAATCAGACATTAGGATTTTAATAATGTACAAAGCAGATGCCAAAAAGGTGTAATCTGCTTTCTTCACACAAAATGCAAATGTACCATTAGATAAGGGCTCCATGACTTTACATCAGGCCTTAAGATATGATATTCATATTCACTTCCCAATTTTTATGACTATTAAGATTTGTCCCCCCTGGAAATATCTGATGGACTACATTTGTCCCAAGGGCTCAGCCTTGTCATTTTATGAACTATTAATATTTCGATAAGGAACAGCAAGTGTTTTTCAACTTGCCTCTCAGGTCCAACAGGTTAGTGGTGGCTGCTCTGAAAATTGGGTCTAGAAAGATTCTGAGTCCTAATTGGGTACAAAGGGGAAAGAATGCCACATTCAATTAGCAAAATCTTTCTACCTACTGGAGTGTGAGGGGGGCACAGAGTCGCATATTTGCTATGTTCCCACTGAACCATTCTAAAGTCTGAAAGGGGCTTTAAAATAAGATAAACAGATCCAGCCCTCTCGTGGTTCTCAGGCTGCCAGGGCTGATAAGTGGCAAGTGTTCCCAGTCAGTGAACAATGCCCTGGTTGGGCCAGATGCAGGCATCAGTGTGCCGTGCTGGCCAAGCGCATGGACTTTGGACAAAGTCTACTGATGCTTAACTACTGGGTGGCAGTGGGCTAGTCAGCTCTATGTTCTGAGCCACAGTATCTTCATCTGTAAAAAAGAAGAAAATACCTATCTCACAGGGTAGTTGAGGTCACTAAATGACATCAAATTTTGAAGCATTAGATGCTTACCTTACAATTATCATTTTTGTATAAACACAGACGGGCCCCTAAACTTTGCCTTGGGTACAGAGATGGTTCCACAAAAGAGGCCCTGTTTTGAATTGCAAGTGGTACACAGGCAGCCTTCAGTAAAAGAGGACAGAGACTATTCAACCCAGAGGAGGACATTCTGTCCCCCCTTGGTTAGGGAAATCTGAACTAGGTATTAGAAAATATTAGGATCAACATTCAAAGCAACTTTCTTGAAATAAAGGAAGACTTGAATGTACTGACTGAAAGGAAAATTAATACAGAGTGGTCAACACTGAGATGGATCCTAATAAATGAATGTTTGACTTTAAATAAAAAAATTCTAAAGGCGTCCAGTGAAAAACTATCCCTTTAAGAGCTGGGTTTAAAAAATCCCCAAAACAAATGAAAAATCACATAAAAATTCAAACTGACAGAAGCACTTCCAGAATAGCCAACTAAGACCTCTGAAAATATGCTCCTCCATTAAAGCGACGAAGATACTGGCAAAAATTGTTGAAATCAATTTCTTCAGAGCTATGGAAATAGCCAAAAGTTTTCAACAATTTGGTATCATTTATTCAAGAGAAATGGCTAAATCATGATAAGAATAGCAAGTTTTATGGTGTTTTCACTTGCCTTATTCTCATCCTCCTCTCAAACTCCAAGTTAGATTTGAAAACCAAAGCCCTCACAAGCCTGGTGTCTTTAAAAATCAGCAGACTGGACAACACAGAAGAGGACATAGTGGTTTTAAGCTTTCCAAAAAACCCCACCCCCAAAGAATTGTCATTCTTTAATCTGACAGCTCCCTGGAAAATCTCTCTTCTTAGGGGTTACTTTCATTGACATGGTTCAGAGGTCACTCTGTGCAAATAGCCCTAATCTGAGGACATTTGTCAAAAATAATTAGCAGCCTGGGGTGGCAATACCAGTTGGGGCTAACAAGAAACTGATCAAAATATTTAAAAGGAAAACTGAGGAATGAGGTATTCACGGGGCCTTGGAAAAAGCTTTGGCATATACTCAGAATTCCTGAAAAGTGAAAGTGGTTCAGTCATGTCTGACTCTTTGCAACTCCATGGACTTCTCCAGGCCAGAATACTGGAGTGGATAACTTTCCCCTTCTCCAGGGGATCTTCCCAACCCAGGGATCAAACCCAGGTCTCTTGCAATGCAGGCAGATTCCTTACCAGCTAAGCCAAAAGGGAAGCCCAAGAATACTGGAGTGGGGAGCCTATCCCTCCTCCAGTGGATCTTCCCAACCCAGGAATCAAACCAGGGTCTCCTGCATTGCAGGCAGATTCTTTATTGAGTTATCAGGGAAGCCCAAGATTTCCTGAAAGCCTTAAGCAAGTACTGAGTTGTATGCATGCCCAAGACCTGCATAGGGCTTAACCTCCTATTGATCTTGAGGTGCTGAGAAAGCAGGAAGTAAAGACTGAGGCAGACTGTTAACTGCAAGACTTGTATACTGAAAACCATAAAACGCCATTAAAAGAAATTATGTAAGACCTAAATAAATAGAAAGACAACCTATGTTCATGAATTTTGATGGTTAAGATGGTAATATTCCCCAGTTGATCTAAAGATTCAGTGTAATCTCAGTAAAGATCTCACCTGCCCTTTTCTCAGAAATTTGCAAGCTAATTCTAAAATTCATATGGAAATGCAAGTGACCCAGAATAGCTGATATAATCTTCAAAGTGAAAAATAAGGTTGCAAACTTGCTTTTGCTGATTTCAAAACTTATCACAAAGCTATAATAATAAAGACAGTATGGTACTGGAAGTGGAATAGAATTGAGAATCCAGAAATAAAACTCTCACATTTGCTGTTAATTGATTTTTAACAAGGGTGTCAAGATAATTCAATGAAGAAAAGAAGTTTAATAAATAATACTGGGACAACTGGATGTCCACATGCAAAAGAATGAAGTTGAACCATTACCTTACACTAAATACAAAAATTAGCTCAAAATGGATCAATCTAAATGTAAGAGCTAAAACTGTAGAGCTATTAGAAGAAATTTTAGGGGTAAATTTTCATGACCTTGAACTTGGCAAAGGATTCTTACATATGACACCTAATATAAGAGCAAAAGAGAAAAGCTAAGTAGACTGGATATCATCAAAATGAAAACTTTTGCTATTCAGAGGGCATTATCAAAAAGGCAAAAGATAGTTCACAGAATTGGAAACAATATTTGCAAATCATAAATCTAAGGGACTTGCTTATGGAATAAATAAGCAACTTTACAACTCGCCAACAAAGGACAAATAACCTAATGAAAACATGTGAAGAAGATCTGAATAAACATTTGTCCAAAGAAGATATACACATGGCCAAAAACACGTGCAAAAATGTTCAACATTATTAGTCAGTAGTTAAGTGCAAATCAGAACCACAATAAGATACCACTAACACACTCACTAGGATGGTTATAAGATGATATGGAGAAACTGGAAACCATATACATTTCCGGGGGGAGTATAGAATGGTTCATTCACTTTGGAAAACAGTTTATTAGTTCCTCAAAAAGTGGAATGAAGAATAACGCGCGCGCGCGCGCGTGTGTGTGTGTGCATGTGTGTGTGTATGTGTGTGTATATCTATGTGTGTGCGCATGTGTGTGTGTGTGTGTGTGTGTGTGTGTGTGTGTGTGTGCGCCCACGCACTCAGTCGCTTCAGTGGTGTCTGACCCTTTGTATCCCCGTGGACTGTAGCCCACCAGGCTTTTTCGACCATGGGACTCTCCAGGCAATACTACTGGAGTGGGTTGCCCTGCCTCTCTCCAGGGGGTCTTCCTGACCCGGGGATCGAACTCGAACCTCCTGAATTGCAGGTGAGTTCTTTACCATTGAGCCACCAGGGACGCCTGAAGAATTCCATTCCTAGTTACATACCCAAGAATTTGAAAATATATGCTCACACAAAAATCTTTTATTGGTATATTCAAAACAGCATTACTCTTAATAACCAGAAAGTAGAAACAGCCCAAATGTTCATCAACTGATGAGTGGATAAACAACTGCGATATTACATTCTGGTAATGGGAGAGAGAATTAATTACGGAAGCATGGCCGAGTCACTAAATTCACTAAAAGGAAGAAAGGACGTGAGCTGAAAATTCATAGGAAAACAAGTACAAAAAGCTCTTTATACACAAAAAAAATCACAAAAACCACTTGTAGGAAGACAAATTAAAATGTCAATTTGTTGCTTTGGGCAACAGATTAGCAATGATCAAATTTTTAAAATTAACTGTGTTAGTGAGAGGGTTAGGAAGCTGGTACTTTGCTTCTTTATTGACAAGAATGTCAGTTTGGGGGCAATTTAGCAAAATTTATCTCAAATACAATTTTACACGCCCTTTGATCCATGCAGTATATTTTAGGAGTCTATCCCATACTGTATGAAGTCGTACAAGGATGTTTATTACAGCATATTTTCAACAACAACCCCAAACATCCTAAATGTCCTTGATTTGCATTTATCACATTACCCAACAATTACATTCCTGGAAATTTATTAGAGAAAATTTAGGTCAACACAAAAACTTCATTCAAATGTTCATAATAGCTTTATTTATAATATAATATTTTACTGATGAACAATTCATAAACAATGAAATACACCAATCTTAAATTTTGTAATTTATTATGTTTGGGTTAATGGATGCTCTCTTGTGACCCACTCTTTATAAGATTTAAAACGTTTCTAACATCTCAGAAAGTTCCTTTGTTCTTCTAGTTAATCTCTACTACATCACTCCATCCCCAACTCCCAGGGTATTTACTAGACTGATTTCTTTCATCGAAGAGTAGTTTTGTATAAATGGAATCACGCACTGTATGTTCCTTTGTGTCTGGCTTCTTTGGGTCCAGAACATGTTTCTGAGATCTTTTTGTATTGTAATGTGCATCAGTAGTTCATTTCGTTTTTATTGCCCGTTAGTGTTGCCTGGAGGATCCCAGGGATGGGGGAGCCTGGTGGGCTGCCGTCTAGGGGGTCGCACAGAGTCGGACACGACTGAAGTGACAGCAGCAGCAGCAGCAGCAGCAGCAGTGTTCCATAGGATGGGTACACTGCAATTTGTTTATTTATTCCCCTGTGGATAGATGTTTAAATTGTTTCTTGTTTTTATCTTTTATGAATAAGGTTTCTATACACATTGCCTGTAAGTCTGTTTATTGGAGATGAGTTTTCATTTCTTTTGGATAAAAACCTAAAAATGGAATTACTGGATGATTTAATAGGGTTTATATTTAAATTTATAAGAAATGACCAACTATTTTCAAAAGTGTTTGTACCATTTACTTTTTCACTAGCAAAACAGACGGACCTACTGAAATTTCTAACAGCCATGCAGTTTTTTTTTTTTTATGGAGCTTATATTTTATTGAAGTGATGGAAATTAAAAATAGAACAGGTACCATATACAAAAATTAATTGTAAATAAAAGATTTAAAATTTAAGAACTAAACTATAAAGGTTTTAGATGAAAACACAGGGGAAAACTTCATAGCATTGACTTTGGCAATTATTTCTTGCATATAATATCAAAAGCACAGGCAAAAAGAAAAAAACAGATAATTTGGACTTGCTCAAAATTAGAAGCTTTTCTCCAGAGGGAGGTGATATATGTTTAATTAAGGCTGATTTGCATTATTATACAGCAGAAACCATCATGACATTGTAAAGCAGTTTTCCTCCAATTATTATTATTATTATTATTATTATTATTTTACTTTATTTTACTTTACAATACTCTGTTGGCTTTGCCATACATCGACATGAATCCACCACAGGTGTACACGAGCTTCCGATCCTGAATCCCCCTCCCACCTCCCACCCCACAACGTCTCTCTGGATCATTGGCCACTTGTACATATTCCTTTGTGTTTTCTCAGGACTTTGCATGCTTCTAAATTGGGCTTTTTACTATTGAGATGTACAAATTCTTATTTGGTTTTTTTTCCAGCTTTGTGGATATAATTGACATATAATATTGTGTAAGCTGAAAGCAAACAGTATGTTGATTTGCTGCAGCTATGCATTGTAAAATGATCACCACCACAGTGGTAGCTAACACCTGTATCATATCTCAAAATTACTATTTGTTTTATTTTGGGAATACTTAAGATCTCTTATCACCTTTCAAGTATATTGTTCAGTTACTCAGGTGTGTCTGACTTTGTGGCCCCATGGACTGCAACACACCAAGCTTTCCTGTCCTTCGCCATCCCCCAGAGCTTGCTCAAACTCATGTCCACTGAGTTGGTGATCCCATCCAACCATTTTGTCCTCTGTCATCCCCTTCTCCTGCCTCTGATCTTTCCCAGCATCAGGGTCTTTTCTAATGAGTCAACTCTTTACATCAGGTGACCAAAGTATTGGAGTTTCAGCTTCAGCATCAGCCCTTCCAATGAATATTCAGGATTTATTTCCTTTAGGATGGACTCCTTGCTGTCCAAGGGACTCTCAAGAATCTTCTCTAACACCACAGTTCAAAAGCATAAATTCTTCACCATTCAGCTTTCCTTATGGTCTAACTCTCACATCTATACATGACTGCTGGAAAAACCATAGCTTTGACTAGATGGACCTTTGTTGGCAAAGTGATATCTCTGTTTTTTAATACGCTGCTCTATAAGAGCAAGTGTCTTTTAATTTCTTGGCTGAGGTTACCATCTGCAGTGATTTTGGAGCCCAAGAAAATGAAGTAGCATCAAGACTGTGATCACTATGCTGTATATCAGATCTCCAGAGTTTATTCATCTTATAATTGGAAGTTTATACACTTTGATTAAGAGTTGTAGTAATTCTTAGATATTATGGGATCAAATCCCTTGTTTGGTATGTTTTATGAATACTTTCTCCCAGTTTAACTTGTCTTTTAATTTCCTTACTGACAAAGTTTGAAATTTTGATAAGGTCCAATTAATCAGTGTTTTCCATTGCAGTTACTCATTTGTGTGTCTTGTCTAAGACATATTTTCTTATTGTAAGGTAAAAAGATATTCTGCCTATTCTAGAAGGTTTTAAGTCTATGTCTATGATTTATCTCTATTTTTTACCAGGGCACGTTGCATTTAGTATTTAACAAGTAATTAATTAAAACTAATAATACTTGCTATAAGCATAGGGAACTCTACTCAGTACTCTGTATAGAAGAAAAGAAAATTAAAAAAAACAGTGGAGATATATATATATATATATGTATAAATATAACTAATTCACTTTGCTGTACACCTGAAACTAACACAATTGTAAATCAAGTATACACCAATAAAAATTAAAAAAAAAAAAACTGACTAAAGAAAAACCAGGAAGGAGGGAGGCTTAAGAAGGGATATATATATATATACATAATTAGACTGACTTGCTTTGTTGAATAGCAGAAACCAACAACACTGTAAAGCAATTATCCTCTAATTTAAAAATTAAAAAAAGAAAAACATACAGGAGTCAGTAAGAACGTCAGCGGCCTTGAAGTTCAAGGTGTGTCCTGATTGTGTCCAGCTAAGCAGCCTTGGGCCTTTCCCTCCCCAGGGAACAAAGTGGGGCAAGGCGGCAACTGCAGCCGTGACTGAGGGTCTGTTCAGTTTAGTGTTTTAGAAATCTAACTGGAGAAGCCTACTGCTTAGCTGTGAGGAGACTCCAGAAAGCTGATATCCAAGAAAACTGGAAACTGCCCGTGCCCAGTGCTGATGAAGGCCAGGGTCCTCCGCCACAGCCCCTCATCCCTCCTGCCTGGGCGCCTCAGATAGTGAGTGCCCGCTCCCACTCTGGCGTTTCGACTTTCTGCTAATCCGAGTAAGCCACAAGAGGGCACCGTGAGAATGGCTTTCTAAGCCAATCTGGCGCTCCCTGTGGCATCCGTGAAGTGCTGGGCTCTGCCTGCTTGTGCGAAGGTGGTTTTCCTTACAGGTCACATGTGGTCCCATGGGACGGCAGGGAAGAGGCTGGAGCAGTGACTTCACCCAGGGTGTGGAAGGGTCTGCCCCTCGGAACGCAGACCTGGAAATGGGTCTGTCAGGGGAGCCAGAAGGGGAGGAGGGGCTGAAGGCAAGGGCAGCAGATCCCAGTCAGCCTGGAACCAGGAAACCGGGGAATATGGCAGTCCGGTGTGTGTGGTGGGTCAGATCATCTTAGGTTAGGAGATGATGGCCCATGTCCCACCAGACCAGGGGCAGAGCTGAGATGAATGACTTTTGCTTTAATTAGGATCAATTTATGGCAGAGTGGGATGGAGGTGAGGGAGAGGGAATTTATCTGTGAGAAGCTATAGATGGCAGACACAGGGGAATTGGGGTAGGGCAGTCATGGTCCACCCGTGGCTACATTGGCAGCAAGGCCTCCCAGGGTTAGGAGGAATACTGAGTTACGGAAAGAAAGGCTCGGCTACAAAGNGGAGGTGGTATGAGATTTAGGTGCCCATTTAACAGATGAACAAACAGAGGCTTAAGGTCATGCAACAGGAAATCAGAATCAGAGCCCAAGTTTCCTGACCTCAGGCATCTATGATCTAGCTGTTTATGAATGGATAAAATGGAAGTGGATTTTCCTGTTTCAATCAGAAGACTCAGTAAGCAAAGGCACAGAGCCACTGCTGTGACTGCATTAGCCACATGAAATTGGTTAATTTGTTGGTTGAGGCCCCAGGGCATCCAGATGGCTGGGGTCTGGAGAATTCTGTGTCATTCCCCATCTAATCCCGCCTTTGAAAGTTTGGTGAAAATTCTGGAGTCTGAGCTCCCTGGGACCTTGGAGAAGTCACTTCTCTTCTCAGATCCTCGGTTCCCTAACTTTAAAGAGGATGATTAAATGAGAAACATTGAGTGCTCAGCCCACCTGCTGGCATGCTACAGGTGGAGAAGGTATTTGTCTTTTATGGCTACTCAATTCCTCCTCTCTCCATCTTCCTAATATCCCACAAAGGAATGAGCTTCTCAGGTGGCTCAGTGGTAAACAACCCACCTGCCAATGCAAGAGCTGCAGGAGATGCGGGTTGATCCCTGGGTCAGAAAGATCCCCTCGAGGAAGAAATGGTGACCCATTCCAGTATTCTGGCCAGGATAATCCCATGGACAGAAGAGCCTGGTGGGCTACAGTCCATGGGGTCGCAAAAAGTCGGATACAACTGAGCGACTGAGCGCACACACGCACACGCGTGCACGCACACGCGCGCGTGCGCACACACACACACACACACGGATCCTGTCTTCCCAGGCCAATTCCAGAAACTCCAGTTCCTGCACCTCTTTGCAGCTGGGATACAGTCACATAGCCTACTTCCCACCAATCAGACACATCAGTGGGAGACAAAAATTCAGAAGGCAGCTTTGTGTGGTGGCCACTATGCCCAAGGGATTTGAGCATCTACAGAAAATACTCTGGCAAGGCTGTGGGCCCTTTCGGGGGCTCAGCAGCAGTCGGACCTCCATGTCTGGGCCCAGTTTCATCAGGACAGACACAGCAGCCTTGGTGTGTTCCCAGAGCAGCCCCTACCCAACCACGCCCCCAAGTCTTCTCCTGCTGCCTAGCTTGGAGCCTGCGTTCCGACACTCCGCCCAAACTACACAAGGATTTGGAAACACTTGGTATCTTCTAACAAATCCCTTTCTTGCTTTAACTAGCCGAGTAGATCTATTGTTTGCAGCCCAGCCCACACGCAGCAAGTGTTCTCCAAACGGCAGACGCAGGGCTCCTGTGCTGCTCTCTCCAAGGTGAAGAGGACAGAGGATGAACGCAGCTCTGGACTGCGGCCTCTGCCTGCAGTCTTGGTCAGCAGCCCAGCCTGGGCAGCCACGAGTGCCTGCCAGAGTCTCAGACGACTGACCGGATATCGGCACAAAGAGATGAGGCCGAGAGCGCGTTCAGGATGACAATAAATTTGAGGGCCAGGGAACGGCACTGTGACGGCCAGGAGGCACCTCTTGGGGCAGAGCCAGGGTGCAAGGCCCTGCTGGGAGGAAGGAAGGGGGACACTTTGGGGGTCCCCAGACACCGAGCAAGGCAGAGCTCTGGCCCAGCCACTCTGCAGAGTCCTCCCAGGCTCAGGGAGCTGCCCCAGGCTGGAAAGAGCAGGGCCTCTGGGCCATGCCTCTCCGCTGTTTTCACGCCACCGTGCGTCCTTGGGAATGGTGCTTCGTCCCTCTGGCAACAGTGACCCCTCCGTGGGCATGTCTCCCCACACCCACCCCAGTTCCCAGCCGCCACTCTCCCCTCCAGATTTACATGGGGGTGTAGGATGTGTGGACTGGGGAGTGGACACAGGCCTCTCCCTCCAGGAGGAACCATGGAATGTTGCCCACCACCCACTCCACCGCCAGCGCTAGACGGCCCAAATGGACCTTTCTAGACCAAGGTCTGGGCTTCAGCCAAGCTGTCTCAGTGGCCCGACCTCCAACCCTCTCACCACCCACCTCACCCCCACCCCCAACCAAAACTTCTGTGTGCGCTCCTTTACATTCTTTTTTAATTTTTATTTTGTATTGGACTATAGCCGGCTTAACATGTTGCGTTAGTCCCAGGCGTGCAGCAAAGTGATTCAGTCACACATACTCCTATTTATTCACACTCTTTCAAATTAAAAGCAGATTCATTTATTTCATTGTCAGCCAGGAACTTCAGCGCCCTCTGGGCCACTTTATGGCTCTCTCTTCTGTTTTCCAAGCCCCGCCTCCCCCCCACACACACCCCTCTGCCCAGCCATGGGTTAGAATCACCTGGAGAGCTTTAAAATGATTCCTGCCTATGAGGGATCTTGTTATGAGAGGTGATGAGAAAGTTCTAGAACTGGATTATGGTAACGGTTGCACAACCCTGGAAATTTAAAAACATTTCAGTGGTACACTCAAAATGAATGAATTTTATGGTGTCTGAATTATACCTTTGGAAAGTTGTTTTTTTTTTTTTAATACTCATGTCTTTTCCTGGTTTCCTAACTCATCTATTATTGCAACCTTAGCTGAAAAACATGTATTTACCTATGTGCCCCTGCATATCAGACATCCAGCACTGACTATCCTTTTCTAAAAACGTACAAGCCAGTGGTAAGGTAAAATTCATAACACAGTCTGTCTACTTGAAGGGAGTTGGTGGAGGCGGGGAGCCTCTTACCTAGTAAAAGCCTAGGTCAACTGGGTTCACGCTCCTCTGGACACAGACCCTGCTCTCCTGAAGCTACTGTGGGTTGGAGGTGGGGAGGAGGAATAGACCTCTAAACAAGTACACAGACACAAAACACAGAATTTCATACAGCGACATGTAATAGGAAGACAATAAAATGGGGGGGGAGAGGGAGGGAGATCGGGGAACACAGGAAAAACAGGAGAGATGTCCATCACCAACTCCTGGGGGCCTGCTCAAACTCATGTCCATCGAGTCAGTGATGCCATCCGACCATCTCATCCTCGGTCATCCCCTGCTCCTCCTGCCTTCAATCTTTCCCAGCATCAGGGTCTTTTCCAATGAGTCAGTTCTTCACATCAGGCAGCCAAAATATTGGAGCTACAGCATCAGTCCTTTCAATAAATTTTCAGGACTGATTTCCTTTAGGTTTGATCTCCTTGCAGTCCAAGGTACTCTCGAGTCTTCTCCAACACTGCAGTTCAAAAGAATCAATTCTTTGGCGCTCAGCTTTCTTTATGGTCCAACTCTCATGTCCATACATGACTACTGGAAAAACCATAGCTTTGACTAGATGGACCTTTGTTGACAAAGTAATGTCTCTCCTTTTTAATATCTTGTCTAGGTTTGTCATAGTTTCTATTGAGGTCCTCAACTTCCTTTCAAATGGTTCAGCAACATATCAGGACAAAATATTAACAACTGTTTATTTCAGGTATAGCATATTCATTGTGCTATTCTTTCCATTTTGGGTTTGAAATGTTCATAATAAGGGAATTATGAGAACAGAGAAAGATGTGGGGAGGCGGCCAGGATAAGCACCATGTAGATCTTGAGCTTAAGAATTTGGATTTTCACCTAAGCATTAGGGATTGTAAGCCTCGGAGTGGCATGATCTGGTTTGCCCTGGCATCAAAGCAATTGCCTTGGATGTCCACCATCAGGTTTTACAGATGACAGAGGAGTCTCTCTAGAGGCCCATGGGAGCACGTTTCTGATTCTGATTCAGTGAACATTCCCAGCCAGGCACCGTGTGTGCATTTACTTACTGTTATTAATCTCACTTAGACCACATGAAAACCTGCGATGTCCTCAATATTATCCTCAGTTCTTAAAAATGAGGAAACTGATACCCGAGGTGATCAACTACGGAGTCACCAGCCAGTGGGGACAGAGTCCAGATCCGTTAGAACTTTAGCCCTGGGGCAGTGCTGAGTCATTATTCCACTTCTCCTAAACCAACCTCCAACATTAATCATAACTGATAAATTAATCGATTCATTACAGTCAAAGTTCCAAAGTGATTTTTCTGGAAGGCAACAGTAAAATGAGGAATGCTGTCACAGAGTGAGGCTGAACTGAATTGCACTTATGGTCCAATGGACCCTGCTTGTCTCTATGAAGGNTCATTGCCACATTTCCACGGGCTGGTGGTCGGAGGTGGTGAGCTCTCATAAAGGGGCTCAATCAAGGACTGATTGTGCTGGGCTTGTCACTGCAGTGACACAATCCGAAACAGGGCCTGGTGCCAAGTAGGTGCTAAGAGAGTGGCGAGATGGTGCCTCCCCCATTAAATACTTTTCAGGACTGTTCCGCTGGGTTGGCTGAGTAGACGTCCCTTCTCAGGGGAGTCCAAAGGGTCCAGGGAATCTTCTCAGAATCAGGGATGATGAAGGACTAGCTCAGGCGTGATGGCTGATGGGTCTTCTGTCCCCTCAAAATCCTCAAAACTCTTGCTTGTTGTTATTTGTTCAAAATTATTCACAGAATGTCCGCTATGTGCCAGCCACTGCGTGTTCACAAATGAACAAAGCCAAGTTTCTACCCTAAAGGAGCTCACAGCTTTTTGGAAGAAGACACAAAATCAGATAATTATCCTCTGGTGCTATAAGGGCAGTGAATCTATGTAATAGAGAGATTTCTTGGTTGCTAACAAAATCATTCTCTCCGGATGGTATAAGCAGAAGACGAATTTATGAAAGTCCATTGGATATCTCACAGAATCCTGTGCCCAGTGAAAATGATGTCTCAAATCATGTGGAGAACACACTGAACTCAGCTTCTGCTCTTCCCCACCATTGCAGTGGAAGAAAATGAATGCAGCTTCAGAGACTGAGAGACCCTGGATCTGTGGCAAACGAGAAAGTTCATGTGTATAGAGTGTGCTGTGCTGCTCAGGCTCCGAGCCATGTCTGACTCCTTGCGACCCCATGCAGTGTATCCCGCCAGGCTTCCCTGTCCATAGGATTTTCCCAGCAAGAGTACTGGAGTGAGTTGCCGTGCCCTCCTCCAGGGGATCTTCCTGACCCAGGAATCGAACGTGTGTCTCCTGCACCTGCTGCACTGGCAGGTGGAGTCTTTACCACGGAGTCACCTAGGAACCCCTCATAATGTATTGTAGAGAGTTAGAAAACAGAACAACACTTTTCACTACAGAGCCACGAGTGGGGCGCACACACCCTGCCATTTCCTGCTTTACTGAAATCAAACTGATGAGACTCTCAATTATCTTGAAGAACACAGATGCGTTAAAAAAAAAAAAAAAAAANAACAACACTTTTCACTACAGAGCCACGAGTGGGGCGCACACACCCTGCCATTTCCTGCTTTACTGAAATCAAACTGATGAGACTCTCAATTATCTTGAAGAACACAGATGCGTTAAAAAAAAAAAAAAAAAAACAAAACTATACCGAAGAGTTATTGCAAAAGTACCTTAGGAATATGTCTGTTTTATCAGAAGTATTCAGAAAGAAGTATTTTAGTATTCAGCAGTATTTTATCAGAAGTATTTGCTGTTGTCCAGCAAAAATGATTTGGAGAGATAGAGGAAACTATCAGTGTCCTGGCCAGGTCCCTTTACCAGCTGTTGCCCTCTGCCCCAGGAACCACGAGAGTCAGCTGGTCCCTTCTCCGGAGAATGCCCTCAGCTACACAGGAGCCACGTCACAGGGAGGCCGCGTGACCCCTAGCTGCTCTAACTGTGACCCCAGGAGGAGAGCGCATCCTCTAGTCTGAAGAGTCCTGCTGCTTCCTCCCTGTGGGGGTGTGGAGGGCTCCATTCTGCTCCATCGGGAGTGACGGGTGAACCGCACGGTTCTGCTAAACAGATGGCCTTGTTGGGCGTGTGGTTGGGCACCACTGTGCTTCCCAGGCCGTCTTCTTGGCTGCGGCCTTTCTTGAAGCTTCTGTTTGGACATGTCAGGCTGCTTTTGGGGTGGGCCCCAAGGGCCTCCTCTACCCAGAGAACTAGCATTCCAGTGGATTGCAGGGTGGAGGGATCCTGCGTCCTTTCTAAAGGGCTTTGGCCAAAAGTGACTCAGTGACTCAGCACTGGAAGAAAGTCCAGGGGAGGGGTTGAGCCAAAAATAGAAAACAAGAATCATCACCACCCAGAGCCTTGCCTGGGACCTGAGAGATAGCCCCTAAACCCAGCAGTAGGGATTGAGACCTGACCCTTCAGGGGCCCCTTAGACCCTGATCCAGCCCTGTAGACAGCAGCCATGTGCAAAGGACTGCATGAGTTGTTCAATATTTAAGCCACTTGTTCAGGGTTTAAGGAATTGGCCACCAAATTCTTTGATATTCACCCATTGACAGATGGGGACTGTGTTTCCTTACTTTGAAGATGGGCTGGCTCATGATGACTTTGACCAACAGGACACCATGGAAGTGATCTGTGTGAGGTTGTCACAGAAGGTGATACAGCCCTGAGCCACCATGGATGTGCTCCCACCTGGAGCCCCATCCTGGTGAAGCTGCAGGTAGGATCCCAGCCTTCCAGCCATCTCATCGGCACCCAACTTGTGAGTAAAGAAGTCTCCAGATGATTCCAGTACCTGCCCTAGTGTTCTCCTGACTTTTGGGTCTTCCCAACACTGTTCTCAGTCTTGCTGAAGCAGAGACAAGTTACCCGTATTGTGCTCCAGTTGAATTCCTGGCCTATACAACCCAGGAGCATCATAAAATGATGGTTTTCTACCACTTGCTTTGGGGTGACTTGAAAGCAGTGATTACAACTGAGTCTCCACCCGTGTAGGAAAAGCTAAGGAATTTCTGTCTCTCACACACACTTGCACATGTGAAGCAATGGTCAGAATCATAGAGCCAGTGCAATGCACAGCCAGAATCTACCTCTCCTTTATGTGAACTTAAAAGCCCCACTGATTTGCCTCACTCTTCACTCCCAGGTATTTCCTTCCCAAAGCTGTTACACAGATTTGTAATTATATGATCTGCCTTTTAACAAAGCAATATTGTGATGTGATGACCTGCACGAGGAAAGTCTGGTCTTGCCCTATGGATCCCTGGCAGGCATTCTGACAAGATGCTTGTAAGTGGATTGAAACCCCACCAGGGCGGCATGAACCTGGACCTGACATGGACATATATAATCTTATTGTCTATCCCTGAAAAAAAACCAACCAACCAAGCAATAAACAAACCCAGTTCCTTGGGATTGTACTCTAAAAGGGAGTTTGCAAGCTAGAGCATGTTCAGAGGACTTGGCTGCAAACTGAGCCTTAGGAGGGATAGTTGAAGGGATCAGGGACATTTGCATTTGACAGAAGAAATCTTGGCAGAATATGTGGGCTGTATTCAGAGATCAGAAATGGTGTTAATGGGAAAAGATAAGCTTTGTGGCCCTAGATGGCATAATCATGAGAGTAGGCTCAGTGGGGTAGAATTTGGCTAATTCAAGTGGTCCTACTTTGATCACTGCTAAAAGTCCAAAGACACGTATATTCCGTTGTAAAAATCTTTATTATTCTGAAAAGCTCAACACAGGCATCTCAGTTTCCCCTGTAATCAGTTGCCATTGCCACTGGTTAGCATTAGAGATTCTCCATGCTCTGTCATGAAAGGAAGGAGGGCCTGATTTTGTCAGGAGTTAGAGAAGCCCAAGCCTCTTAGAACAGTGTCCTTGTCAGGACATTAGTTTTCAGCTTGCTCTGCTGGGAGGATGATGAGAGAATTTCTCTTCTACCTATAGCCTATTGTCTTTAGACGAAGCTGGTGAAAGAATGTTAGACAACCAGCTGGCCTGGATATACGTGTTCCTTTCTCAGCTGCCCGTGAGTACGTGCTCTGAAACAGACAGGTTCTCACAGCCTACTCTGGTTGTCTGAAAGAGAAGCATATCAGCTGAGACGCTTATTAAAATTCCATATTCTCTAGTCCTTTCTCTGCAGATCTAGATTAGTAGATGGGGGTGAGGCTGAGTCTTTATGTAAGTTGTGCTTAGGGGGCTCTGATCAGGCAGGCTTGGGAAGCGCTTGTGTAGGGAGAAAGAAACGATTACAAGCTCTTGCAGACTCCTTCACATCAAGGTATTTGTTAGACCAGGCACAGTATATCCTAAGGCTGGCAATGTGCTCACACCTGGAATTGACTTGGAAGGACAGGAGAGGTACGAGTCCCAGGCTGATCCTTCTTTCTGGACCAGAGAAGCCGGGTGGAAAGTGCTAGAAGCTGGGAGATAGAAGACTGAAAGGTGTGCTGTGGCTTCCCCACCCCCACCCCCATCCATGGCCAAGGCTGAGCAAGCAGGACCCAGTGACTCCGCCTTCTTAGCCGTTGCTCTCGTCCTTCTCGTCCTTCTGAGGCTTCAGAGGTCACTGCCCACCAGGTTCAGCAGGGCATTCTTGTAGTCACCGCTTGTGTCTTCCTGAGGACAGGAGGGACGTGAGATTTAGAAGGGAGTTTGGTTAGAAGGACATTGACCTGGCTTGGAGTCGCCCCCTCAGGAGCTCTTATGACTAGGAGCTGTGCTGCGTGGGGGGAGTCTGGCATACGCTTGGACTGGTTCCTGCGCCATTGCCCCTCACATTGCCACCTGTCTTTCCTCGTTTTCCACTTCAGGCTGTTCCTGCTGCCACCCCCCACCCCGCACCCCTCACCCTGGCCACCTATTGCTGCATTCTGAAACTTCTGAAAGGGAAAATGTCTTTTTAACATCTCATAAGCCATGTGTTTCTTGAAAAGTATAGTGAACAATAGGCATTTGTAGAATAACTAGAGACTTGACTAGGAGCCAGTGAAGACTTAGGGATATATTTCTCATGACTAGACTTTCATTAATGAAACTGTCAAGGCCTCAATTGACGTTAACAGCTAGAAGAGCTATTTCTTTTGAAGTTACAGCAGTGTGATAATTGTTCTGCATTTTCTCAACTCTAGAACGTTCACTAATGGAATCATGTTAGGCAACCCACTGAAGCTCGTATGATTTATCTCCTTTAAATGTTGCTGCCAGGATTACTTAAATCTGTATTAAATCTATATACTCTCATTGACTCTTCAGATATGGTTCCTTCTGCAAGGATTTGGTGTGTCGTTTTCAAAGGGGTAACTAACGCAAAGGCAAAGCTAACTTTCTGGGTGAACAGGGACCTCCACTAGTCACACCGGCCTCCTTGCTGATCTCTGTACGTACCACACAGTAATGAATGCAAGAGTGTGATGCTCCCTGGGAAGGGAGGGACACATGTGACTGATGGCATGGGTCACAGCATTCAGGTTTCCCAGCAAGGTCTCAGCTTCAAACTGGTGTTAGAATTGGGAGCTCATGACTCACCATGATCATGCTGCTGAGGGTCTTGCCGTACATCCTCTTGAACTGATTCTTGATAAGATTTAAGTCAATCTCACTCCTGGAAACGATGTTTCTTATCAGGGTCCCATCCAGAGTCCCTGCTCCCTGAATAAAACACAGCAATCAACCATCACTTCCTGCCTTCCTGGTCCATCTTTGTGACAATGATAAATCTCTGTTGGGTCCAGGGGGCTTTTGTAGGGGATGGGGAAACAGGAAGGACAGTGAAGCTTTGGAAGGATGCACTAGGGGATCCCTTGATCCCTCCTTGCTCACTGCTCATATTGCTTCTTATTAGTAGCCAAATGCCCCCGGCTGCAGTGTGTGTTTGATTTGATTCTGGACACAAAATTCTCTTTGCTCCAGGAATAAGACCTCTTCCTAGGACAGCAACATCATGAACTCTGCTTAACTGGACAATTCACAAACAGGACCCTCCCTCTCACTTTCACCCTTGAATACTCTTATGTCAGAAGGAGCCACGTGGCCACAGGGATCCCACATCCTTTTTCATTTCCCTGGCCAGATGTAGCCAGAGGGCTTGGGGTTCTTGCTTCAGGAGATGTTAACAACCATCAGTCAGAAAAGGTGGGCACCTTTACCTCACCTTAACCTTCAGGAATTATTTTGACTATCTATCTTCCAGTGTGCTTCCAGATACCACAGTCTGCACCTAATATGAGCATTTGAACAGCTGTCTGAGTGACCAGTGCAGCCTTTTGGACAATAAGCAAACCCAGATCGGCACTCTGGCACACGCAGAAAAGTTGAATGCATCCATTCAAAGGGTGCCTTGACCTCCTGGCAATCCTGTGCTTTCTCAAGGAAGCCACTTGGACAATAATAAATCAATAAAATAAATTAAAAAGGACAGTTGCACTGACTTGGGTTCAAATCAAGGCTTTGCCATGTGTGAGCTCTGTGACCTTGACCACGGTTTCGTCATCTCTGGGCGGATAGATGGGAAGGCGGGTTGCACTGTGAAGTGTCAGAGGACTGTGGGAAACGTTCAGGGCCATGAACACCTGGGAGCACACCTGCTCAAGTCCAGCCTTCAGGAGACGCGGCTTCCCTCCCTTAGCCTCGATTTGCCACTGAGAACAAAAACCAGCCTGATCCACAAGGGGGTGGGATAAGAGGAGACCCAAGTGTGGAAGAACTGGGTGGTGGCCCTGAGCTCCTTGGCTTTGTGACGGGTGCCATGTAGGGCTGAGGGTCAGGCACACAGAAAATAGAGCAGTTACCTTCATGGCGACGTAGAGGCGCTCCGCAAAGTAGCTGTGGAGGTTCCGGGTGCACTTCACTGGCAAACAGGAAAGTTCTGTTAGCACCAGGGGCTGTGGGCAGCACTGCGTACGCGGTCACTGCTGGGAGGGACTGGGGGTGGGAGGAGAAGGGGCCGACCGAGGAGGAGACGGCTGGACGGCGTGACGGACTCGATGGACACGAGTCTGAGTGAACTCCGGGAGACGGTGATGGACAGGGAGGCCTGGCATGCTGCGATTCATGGGGTCACAGAGTCGGACACGACTGAGCGACTGAGCTGACCTGAACTTGGGTCCCAAGGGTTGTGCACATCTTGGCCTATTTATCGGTGCTCTGTCTAGTCCTGAAGGGCTTTGTGTCAGGAGGCAGGCAGGGAGGGAAGCCCAGGGCGCTGGGCACAGGTGCAAAGGCCCAGAGCAGGCAGACAAAAGGGCGGGATGTGACATGCACTGGGGCCCACAGGGTTGGTCTGGCCCATCGGACCACAGCTCCACCGAGGGAGGCCCTGGGCTCTTACATTCCAGAGCCAGCTTCACTGTGAGTCCATCCACACAGCTCCAAGGGGGAGCCACCATTATGGTGACCACTGGCCTCTGATTGTCACTTGTCAGAGGACCCCTGAAGGTTGAATTCCCCTGTGACAGATGGAGCTTGGCTCCAGAGCAGCTGGCCCCACACTCTCTTTCACGGATGCTGCTTCAGAGACTGAGTGTCTGGGTGGGGAGGTTGGCGTTTTGCCCCAAGGCAGCAGAAAGAGGAGGGCTCTGAGGGAGACAGGCCTGAGTTTGAACCCTGCCTGGTGGCGCTGTGTGTTAGTGACTTGATCTCCCTGCCTTGCCTTGTCCACATGTGAAGACAGTGTTGTGAGTCTTCAGGAGTAATCAGCAGGAAGTGCCCAGAAGGGCACCGCACGGTCTTGCTTCTCCTTGCCTGTCGATTTTATTTAGGAGTTGTTTAAAGGCAGGGGCTGCCCATGGAAGCTGAGACTGGGGTAGGGGTCAGGTTTAGATGCTCTGGCATAGATTAGATTGATCACAGCACTCAAAGGTGGCTGGGGAGTGTCAGATGTCCTAACCAACTTTTAGGGACCGGGACATACTGTGAAGCTCCTCGGCTACTTGGCAACCAGTCGGGACAACCTGGTGTGGAGGTGACCTTGGCTCTATCACGGGAGGGAGGAGGGAAGCCCCTCTGCTCTGGGCCTCAGTTCTTCATTCCGCAGTGACTCTTCTGCCTGTCCCTTTGGCTCTGGACCCCAGGATGTGCCCTGGAATGGGTCCTCCTACATGAATCTGACGTCATGCTTGGGGGAAGGCTCTCAGGGCTCCCCTAGCGTCAGACGACCCATCACTCAGTTTGGACTCCAACTACACTTCATCACTTCTTCAGTTAGCAACTGAGGCAGGGAACAGACCCCTGGCTGGGGTCCTGCTAGTTGGCTTTTTCGGACCTTCACAGTCAAAGCCAGAATGTTCTCTGTATGGCTGCTGTGGGTGAACATAGCCCCTGGGTCTTGCACAATCCTGCAAATGTGTACATATACATACATTCACGTACTCAGACACCTTCACACACATACTCATACACGAGGACATACACAGTGCTGGGGATTACATGGGCAGCACAGGGAGTGATCTCGGGCGGGACAGAGCACACTGAGGACTCTGGGGCTTCCCTAGAAGCTCCAGTGTCCTGGTGGATGGTGCACACTGAGTGGGGGCTGATATGGAGGTTTACCTTGATTGGTGATGAGCGCAGGGACCCAGCACTTGCCATTGAGCTCTGGGCCCTTTGCCCTTTGATGCTGCCCCTCCACTGAGCCCCAGGGCCGGGAGACACATGTGTACCTGAGCATGGGGTGCCGTCTCTTACCCAGTGTAAGCATGGCCTCCTCCACAGGTCTCACTCTTGATGCTGCCCCTCCCCAGGGCCCCAGGGCCGGGAGACACATGTGTACCCGAGCATGGGGTGCCGTCTCTTACCTATGGTAAGCATGGCCTCCTCCAGCGACCCGTGGGTCTCACTCTTGATGCTGTCCTCGATACTCTTGTTGGCAATTTTCTCATATTCCTCAAACACTGTGGAGAGAGCCTTCTCTTAGCCGACATGTGCACTCAGCCTGACATCCCCCAACATCTTACATCAGAGACTATACATCAATTCACCACCGCTGACTTCCACTGGGTTGCTGGGCAAAGGGTCCCGGGATCCTCAGCCCTCTCCCCAGCTCCATGTCCTGACATGGTCACACACTGAGTATTCAGTATGAAGGGAGAGGCACCCGCCCCTCACGGTCCTGACATTGCCTCCCTGCCTCCCCCGTACCTCTCAGCAGGTGTGTGGCGCTGCGTGTGCACAGGATAGTGATGAACTTCATCTCATCCGTCCCACAGATCTTCTCACCCGCTGCGTACAGATCCTGGCATTGGGACAGCCATGATGACCAGTGAAAGTGGGCGAGGGGGTGAAGGACCACCCTCGGTCCACCTTGCCAGGCCGGCACTCTCCTCTGCCTGACCATCTTGTTGACAGGGGCCTGCTATTCCCACGGTTAAATTCTCTTCTTCGGGCTGCTCTAGGAGCTGCCCTGTCTCGCCCTGGGCTTCACCCAGGCAGTTATAAACACTCTGCCAGCAGGCGGATCTATAGAGACCTGAAAGGACACATCAGGGCCTCGGAGGCCCAGCATCCCCGGAGTCGAGAGCTGAGTTGGGTCTCAGCCTAGCGTCATCAGAAAAGCCCCTCCTCCCCCACTGCCCCGCCTGGAGTCTAGACGGCAGAGGGTGGGGCCAGGTGGCCAGGAAGGCAGAAGCTGCTGAGGGGTAGCCTCACCTGGGCATCTTGCAGGGCCAGTCCTGGGTCCACATAACCACTCAAGTCATCTCTGCTGCCCTAGGAACAGGAGAGGTGACTGTAAGGTAGGCTGGCTGAGCAGAGCAGCCTGAGCAGAGGGGGGCACTGGGCAGGCAGGCAGACAGTCATCCTCTCTGGGCCTTGGCTCTCTCAACTGTAAAATGAGAGTTGTAAGAAATGCCCTGAGGGGGATGGGGAACTCATTGAGCAAAAGTGAGCGCTACGCCTGGCATGGGCCTGGCGGTCAGGACCTGCCCACTGATGTGCCCTCTTCTGCTTCCTGGAGAGGTGCAGGGCTCTGCAATGAGGACCTTCCCACCATGCTGGGATGCAGCCGGCGATCCCAGGCCTCACCCAACCCCAGCAGCCCTGGCCAAGAGCCGCTCTCTGGGAGTGGGGAGTGGTTGAGATCCCCCAGACCAGGCGTTCCCAGGATCCAGGGCTGTGATACCTGCAGGAGGCACACCAGAATCCTCTCCAGGTAGCCGCTGGTGTCTGCTTTGATGTCTTCTTCCAGGTTGGACCCGTAGTCTGCAGGGGATCAGGACCGTGAAACTTAGGCCTGCTCTTCTCCTCTCAGCCCCGTTTCCCATACTTCTCCTGACTAAAGCTTTCTAGGAAGGATGAGTTTTTGGTACAGACTGTCTGCACTGTGCAAGTGTCTGGGTGGCAGAGGCTCCCNCGCACAGGTCGACCGCGGCACACATCCCAAACCACAGTGAAGAGTGAATGAGGCACACAGCATGAACCTCGGTCCAGGGCGACCGTGGCACACAGCACCGACCTCAGGAGATGGCAACCGTGCCACACAGACCGGACATCGGCGTAGGGCAACTGCGGCACACAGCCTGCACCTCGGCGCAAGGTTAACATGGCATACAGCTTGAACCTCAGCGCAGTGCGACCATGGCACACAGCCCGATCCTCAGTGAAGGGTGACCTCAGCACACAGCTCGGCCTTGGCACAACAATACCACGGCACACATCCCTGAACTCGGTTCAAGGCTACCAAGTCACACAGGCTGGACCACGGAGCACGGCGACTGCGGCACACATGTTGACTTCAGCACAGGGCGACATCTGCACATAGCGCGAACATCAGTGAAGGGCAACCGCAGCACAAAACTGAAAAATCTGTGCAGGTCGACCGTGGCACAGAGCTTGGAACTCGTCCCTAGACAACTGCAGAACACAGCACGGACCTCCGCTCTGGGCGACCACGGCACACAGGCTGGACTTCTGCATGGGGCGACTGCAGCACACAGCCCAGACCTCGGCACAGGGCGACCGTGGCACACAGCCCGAACGTCAGTGAAGGGCGACTGTGGTACACAGCCCAGAACTGGTCGCCAGCCAACCACGGAACACAGACCGGACCTTGGCACAGTGCGACCTCAGAACACAACTCAGACATCGGTGCAGGGCTACCGCGGCACACAGCCCGAACCTCAGTGAAAGGCGATCGCAGCACACAGCCCAGAAATCTGTGCAGGACGACAGTGGCACAGAGCCTGCAACTCGTCGCTAGTCGACCGTGAAACACAGCCAGGACCTCGGCGCAGGGCGACCACAGAAAACAGGATGGACCTCATCACAGTGTGACCATGGCACACAGCCCGGACCTTGGAGCAAGGCTACCGCTGCACACAGCCTGGACCTCGGCACAGGTTGCCCACGGCAAANGTGAAACACAGCCAGGACCTCGGCGCAGGGCGACCACAGAAAACAGGATGGACCTCATCGCAGTGTGACCATGGCACACAGCCCGGACCTTGGAGCAAGGCTACCGCTGCACACAGCCTGGACCTCGGCACAGGTCGCCCACGGCAAACATCCCGAATCTCAGTGAAGGTCGACTGCGGCACACAGTGCGGATATCTGTGCATGGCGACCGTGGCACACAGCTCGGAACTCGTTGCTAGCCAACCACGGAACACAGCCCAGACCTCGGCAAGGGAGACCGCGGCACACAGCGGGACCTCGGCACAGGGCTACTGCGGAACTCAGCCTGAATCTCAGTGAAGGGTTACTGCAGCACTCAGCCCGGAACTTGTCAGAAGCCAACCGCGGAACACAGCCCAGACTTTGGCACAGTGCAACCACGCACACAACTCGGATATCAGAGCAGGTCTACTGCAGCACACAGCCCAAACCTCAGTGAAGGGCGACCTCAGAACAAAGCCTAAAAATCCGTACAGGGAGCCCATGGCACAGAGCCCATATCTCGTCACTAGCCGACCACAGAACACAGCCCGGACCTCGGTGCAGGGCGACCATGGAAAACAGGCAAGACCTCNAGGAGCAATGGCAGTAAAGGGAGACTGGAGAACCAGGCACGAGACAGCAGAGGCCGCTTCCTAACTCCTGCACGCCTGGTCTAGCGGTGTCCCGAGAAGGGCTGACTTTGGCTTTGTCAAGACCAGGTGATGCAGGAGGTCAGTCTGTTTGGTGGCAGTCTGAATGACAGGAATAGAGTAAAGGGGCAAAGTAGGTGATTAAATAGTTAATGCCACTAGGGGATGGTCAACAGAGAAAAAAGTATGAGAGACCCCTGTAAGTTAATGATCACTCAGGAAAACAGGTTTGCTTAACCACAAAACTAAGCAGCTTTGCTTAGCAACAAAACTATGTCACAGGAGCATGAGGCACTCCCCCAACAGTGAAACAATGGTGGAGTGAGACCCACATCCCGCCCAGTAGGCTCGGCAAGTTAATGATTCCTAGGACAGGCTCTTCTGCCTGCACTAAAAACAAAACTCAAGGAAAAGGAGACCTTATATTGAAAACTGCGATGATTTACCATAATTTAGTATACATTACAGCCTTTTTGCTCATTTCTATTGTTTCATGACAGTCCCAGTTTGGCTATTTAGGGACAAGAAAATCCCCTACCCATCGCGGAGGAGGAAATGATGATTGAAGTCTGACATCCTGTCAAGAATGAGGAAGAGGTGGTCTTCTCCCCCTCTCCACTTTTCCTTTGATTATAAAACTGTAGCCCACTTAGCCTCACAAGCTTTCTATTCTAATAAATCACTTATCTGTCACTTGGCCTCTCACCAAATCCTTTCTGCTCTGAGACAGGAGAACCTATGTTCTACTAAGTCCTGAAATGCTTTCTGTGGTCTCATGAGCAACAAGCTCCCAACTTGCTGAGCTCATTCCAAACAGTGGCTCAAGGAGAGCTTGGAGCTCCCTGTGCCAAGCCCTCTGGGGAAAGGAGTCCTGGGCATCACCCCTCATTCAGTCCCTGTAGGTGATTCTGCCCCTCCCCCACCCAACTTGCTTGATTACCTTCATGGCGTCGTATAGCTCCTTGGCTTCGTATCTGTAAGGAGGGTACATGAGGGCTATGATGAGCCTCTCGAACTTGCCACTCAGCTCCGACTTCAAGTTCTCGATGAGATCCTAAGGCAGGAAGAGGGAACCATGATATTCTGGGTGCTGCACCCACCAGGGTGCTGGCAAGGATGGTAGTGGGGCCCAGTGGGCTCTGCCATGTGCGGGCGCTGGCTGGGGTTTCTTGGGCCAGCAACTCAGCCCCTCTGAGCATCATTATCCTTTCCTGTGGAATAGACCCCATGGCATCCCTGCTTCATGCCATTGCTTAGGGGATTGGCAGAGAGATGACAAGCCCCTTTTCAGTGCAGTGTTGGACACACCATAATCCCAAAATACAAGTTTGTCATTACTCGCTATCGAGTCCCTGTCATTTAGCCTGTAGACGCTCGACGAATGACTGAAATGAATTAAGGAATCTATTTTACGTATGTCTCCTTCTAAGGGCACTTGTGTTTGCAAGAAGCCACAAGGCCACACACAGCTGATCTCCTCACAGCTAAAGGACCAANGTCCCTGTCATTTAGCCTGTAGACGCTCGACGAATGACTGAAATGAATTAAGGAATCTATTTTACGTATGTCTCCTTCTAAGGGCACTTGTGTTTGCAAGAAGCCACAAGGCCACACACAGCTGATCTCCTCACAGCTAAAGGACCAAGGAAGGGCATTTTCAGATCTAGATTTCAAACCCATCCTTGTTTCATACAGGCTCTGGAGACTTGGACAACATCCTCTACCTCTCAGAACATCAGTTTCCTCTAACATCAAATGCAGAGAATAATACATAGCTGTGAAGGAGAGAGAGAAATTATTTTTTAGAAGAGCATATTGGTTTCTCATATGCAGTGTCTGGGTTTTGCCACTCGTCTTTCTGGGTTGAATGTCCACATTATTGATGTGCGCTGATGGAGGCTTCCAGCTACCGCAACTCTGCATGCATTTATTACTCTCTTTAGCTGGCACACCAATGTCTGCCTCTGTCCTGGGGGCAGCGGGAGGAGGGACAAAGCTGGACTGTGTGCTCCCTGCCCTTGGATTTCCCCCACGGCAGCTCCAGTGTGAGGAGACAACCCTGTGGCACGGCACAGGGCCGAGTCTGTCCTGCACCCCTGGCGTGTGGGAAAGAAAAGGACCTTCCAGGCTAAGGAAATGGGCAAGCAAAGTGTAAAGGCAGGGAAATAGCTCAGGGATGGGACCTTGGAGCGAATGTAAGGGAGCAAGTGAGAGAGAGGCTGGGAAACGTGGGGTGGAGAGGCATCCGTAAGTAAGTTTTCTAGGTAAAACACAGGATGATGAGTTAAATCTGATTTTCAGAGATAAAATGCACCATATTTTTAGCGTATGTCCCAAATGCCAGTGTTGCCAGTGGGCGGGGCTCCTGGCCAGCTGGAGCTCGTCCAGCATGGTGCCGCCTCCCCGGCTGTCTCTGGCAGCAGCAGCCTCCACAGCCCACCTGTGCACACCTGCCCGCCTTTACCTTGCCAAACTGCGCCTTGAAGGACTTGGCGATCTGCTGCCGCTGCGCGTTGCTTCTCTTCGTGAGCACGTCGATGATGGCCTGCTCATTGGTCCCTGCAGGGGGCATGGCATGAGCACTCCCATTTCCCCCAGGGGCCGATGGGGGCTGGGGGGGAGGTGGGCAGCTGCACAGTGGCCGAGCAGTGGGGCCGCACCACCTGGAAAGCTCCCAAACCTGGCAACTTTCATGGTGTAGACAAGACAGACAGAAAATCTACCTGTCCACCCCTGGCCCACACACTGTGGGTGCAGCCCAGGCTCAGCCTCACAGTGACGGACTCTGAGGCCCCCTGGTCATCTGATCTGCTCTGGACACCACCCAGGGCCTTTGAGCTCACTTCCTGCCCTGACCTCCCTTGTGCTGGTGACTGTGGGGGATGGTGGGGACAGAGGATTCAGAAAACCAGATCTGATTCCCGGCCCAGTGACTGGGTGGACAGGAAGCTTCACTTCTCCAAGCCACTGCATTTTTTCTTTGGGAAATGGAGATAATAATAAAGATTTCACAGGAAGCTGAGGACAGAAAATCCTTCTCAGTTTGTCTGGGAATGGCAGTTTTTGTTAATGCCCCAGTTCACCAGTTGGAGCCAGGGAGAGGGTAAATCCCTCCTAGGGTGACAACATGACGGCTCTCTGGGCCGGGTCATCCTAATCCCAGCGGGCCTCCGGCCAGCCATCAGGAAAGCAGACGCTGGAGACAGGATGGAGCCGGCCCTGTGGCCAGCCTGAGCCGGGTGGGGAGACACGCTGCAGAGTCTGCCTGGCTGGAGTCCCCTGGGACTAGGCCAGCCCCCACAGTTCCCAGTATTGCCCCATCTGAAATTCACGGTGACACACAGGGCCCAGAGTTCCTGGGGCTATTTTATGAGTGTGAAAGCTCAGGCTGAGTGAGAGGAGGTCCCTGCACAAGGATGTGCAGGAACGCATGGCAGATGGCCTCCTGCTTCCCACCCCCATCACACATAACTGCTCTCCCACCTCCAGCCTTCAGGCCTGTGTCGACCTGTGCTGGGGAAGGTGGGCCCTGTGTGATTCTCTGGGTGGCAGTAGATGACTGGGAGACCCTGACTCCCAAGGGTGTGAGCAGAGGGGTCTTGAGCAGAATGGGCAGAGCCCCAGAGAGTCACTGAGTTCCTGTATCAAGGCCACTCACCAATCCCCTTCATGGCTTTGTAGAGGGTCTCTGCGTCAGGGTCTGGGTTGAAGTGGGGGCTGCCCTTCACTGAGACGCCCTCTTGTTCAACCTGCAAGAGAATCCAGGCCTGCTTAGCTCAGGAGGGGGAAAGCAGTGCACCTTGCCGCTGCCTCCGCGGGGTGGGCACCAGCTCGGCCCCTGCCAACCAGCGGCTGAGCCTCCATCCATCCTGGACCTGCCTGTCCTCCCGGGGTGAGTGGAGGCAGCAGCTTCTGGATATGCTAGTTTCCGGTAGACTGTGCTGAGGAAGGGGCGCCTTTGTCCACCTGGCATCAAGTTGCCATACGGCCCCCTCATGTCAGGGCTGCAGAGGCCCCACGTGCCTGTTAGCGCCTTAGTCAAGGGGAGGCCTGGAAGGAGGGGTTTGAGGCTGGAAGGAGGGGCCTTCTGAGGAGCAGTGGGTCAGTGCCACCCAAAGAGATGGAATCCCAGCTCTCAGCTGCAGTGCCAGCCCTGGGGAGTTGGGGCTTGTAGGCTCAGACGGTGTAAGGGAGGACCTCACAGGTAGCTAGCACTGTGGCCACTTCCAGAGTCACCGTGTTGATTGTGGGACAGCAAGAAGAGGGTCTAGAGACTGGACTCAGCTCTCCCGCAGCCAGCTGCTCCATGGGGACCATGCCTCCAGCCCTTCTGCACACCCCAGTCCTGTGCCATGCTTCCTTTCTAGCCTGGGTCCTTAGATCCTCAGGCAGACGTGTGTTTCCTCCTTACTTGCACTTTCTGGTTTTTTTGTGATGATCAATGGACTTTAAGGAAAACTTTAAAAAAAGACAAAAAATTTGGGAGGATAGAGTTAGGGTAGGGGACTTGGCCTGAAGAAGAATCAGCAGAGGCTTGAGTGGGTGATGCTGCAGAAGGAGCGCCCTGTAGAGGCCAGCGACGGTTTCACTGGGGCGACAGGGCGCAACCGTGGACTCTCTTAGGAGATCTGTGAGGCCGAATGACCCAGGGGTTGGTCACTCCAGGCATTAGCTGCGTAGGGAAGGGTACCCCAGAGACCGTGGCCTGACTATGAGGGGCTGCTGGTTTCCCTGGGGGCTCTGTGGGACTGCCTTGTCTCCTCTGCCGAAAGGCCCCTTGTTTGCAGAAAGGCTTCTTGTTTTAACAGGCTGGCGCCAGCCGGAGCCACAAAACCGCTCCCATCCCTGCCCCTGCGCTGGGGCGTGGGCTCTGAATCAGGCTGTGTCTCCCTTAGGCAGGGCCGTCTGAGGCAGGCAGCAGGCCCAGCCACCCCCAGGTCCCTCTAGCACCACTGGCAGGCAGCAGGAAGGGACAAGCCAGCTCAAAGCTGCAAGGACAGTGATCAAGTAAGGAAAGGCTTCCTGGAGCTGAACATGCTGCCTGGAAAGTGTGCGGATGAAGCAGGGAAGCCAGATTGAGCTCAAGCTGCCCTCTTCTTGAGAAGTGGGCACTTATAAGAAAGCAGAGGGCCAGGACGCCCAGTTGAACATCCTGACAGCTCAGGGCCTTTCCAAGTCCTCAGGCTCAAAGGGGCAGAGAGTTAGCTTTAGAAAAAACAGCATGATGTTCTGAAAGCTGTGAAATAAACCAGATAACCAAACTCCCTAGGCCCTTGATTTCCAAGTCTCTAATCCAAGTCTTGCCTGAGGGCTCCTGAGACTTGTGCTCTGCCGAATTTCATCTGCAGGTGCAAATGAATGATCCCTGTTAAGTGTGTGTTTTGGGAGATGGGCAATTAAGGAGTGGAGGGAGATTGGAGATGGGGACCGAGTAAGGAGACTCAGACCCTTCAAATGGAAGGGAATTTAGTCCCATTGCATTTGGTCTCCCACTCGCCTGTTCAACTACTCCTATCCACCCCTCATCCACTCATCCACTCTTCCACTTATCCAGCCACCAGTCCACTCATTCATTCACCACCCAGATGTCCCACTACCACATCATTCCATTCACCCATCCACCCATCCAGTCACCACATCCATCCATCCTTCCTCCCTTCCTTTGTCCTCCCTTTTCCCCTCCTGTTTTTCCTTCTTTCTTCCTGGCTCTAGCTAGTTCCTGAAAATGCAGAGCAGCTTCCCATCCATGCTATATCTGTAAAGATATTTCTTTTGAGTAAAAGGTAAGAAGTCTTTCTATATCCTTTGCTTGAATTTCAAATATCTAGTGACAGATTTTCCTACTTTGTTTCTTTAGCACCAAGTTTCATAGAAGAAATTATTACAAGTAATTCCTTGTGGCAATTTGATCCAGAGAGCCTGTGCGGTCCCAGATGTTGCCCAACTGGGCGCACTCATAGCTCACAACCCTTGCTTGTGGAGTCACAAGCATCTGTTACTTACTACTGTTAAAGATTTGAGCAGGTCCTATGTGCCAGGCTTTGTGTTTTAGGGGCTTTAGGTATTTTAGATGCAATGCTCTTCTTGACATCTCTGCCAGTTGCAATAGGTATTTATGAATGCCTCATTATACAGACTGGGCTTGGAGAACTTGGCAAGGCTATACAGCTAGTAAGTGGTGATGCTGGACTTAACCTACAGCCTGACTCAGAAGCTCAGCTGTCTGCCGCCCCCTGCTATCAATGACTCAACCTTTTCTAGACACTGAGGTTTCCCAGGACTCTTCCCTGAAGGAAACCTTTCCCACAGGAATGCAGGTTGTGAATGAGTGTTGGGTCATCTCAGATCTCAGTGCTAAGCTCTGGGGGCCACCCAGGAGGAGCTTTCCCCCTGCCTCTCGCCCCAGGCTGGCACTCAGGGGCTGTGCAGCAGTAGCACAGCGGGCCACATACACTAGTCACCATGGAGTGGCGGGTTCAGCGGGTCTGAGGTCGCGCTCCAGAGGCAGTGTTGGTAAATAGCTCTCCGGGGCTTGTGACTTCACTGCAGTGAGAAGCCTCAACCTCACTTTCCACACAGAGGTTTTACAGGTGAAAAAGACAATTTCCTAGGAATCAGACCCCTGGATGTGAGCATGGGGTGTTGGAGCTCCAGATATTCTATTCAGGACCAGCCCACACCCCACCACATTGGAGGAAAGGTCTGTCTAGGTCCTTCCTGGGTCTTGTGTAGAGCGGGCCAGTCCACACAGGAACATTTGCACTGAAAAGATGACTCAGCCTGGCCTGTGACTCTCCAGCTGGTCTGTATCTGTGAAGGTCTCCCGTGAATTGCCACACCCTTGCCTTCTCCTGGCACAAGGCTGCTGGGGAGAACTTGAGAGACAAACCTTCATCTCCATAAGAGAGGCACGGACAGGTTCCTTCGAGCTGATCTTTCACATCCTTCGGGTCCAGTCCTGGTCACGTTAGAGGTTCGGAGGTCATCTGTCCCTCACTGGAAGCTTAGCCAGTCTCACCTGGGGTCCACCTGAGATCTTGATGCCCTTGGCTTGTGGGTTGCCAGGCCCCATAGAGTTTGAGTTCTGGCATCAGACTGCTCAGAGTCTAACCCAGACTCTAGCTTAGCGTGGCAACCTTGGACGCCGTCTTATCTTCCTTGTGCCTCCGTTTCCTTGTCTGTCAATAGGGTATGGGCATTTCTATGGCAGAGATGTCTTGAGGCCCAAGTGAGAGACTGACACAAGAGTGTCCAGGGCACAGTTCATGCTCAGGAAGCGTCCCTGTTATTCTGCCAGGTCCCTACAAGGAGGCTTTTGCCTGCATGGCTGGGTG
This sequence comes from Neotragus pygmaeus, assembly GCA_006410875.1. NCBI lineage: Eukaryota > Metazoa > Chordata > Mammalia > Artiodactyla > Bovidae > Neotragus > Neotragus pygmaeus. The sequence continues at coordinate 83,654 of SJYV01015684.1, read as the reverse complement.
GGCCACAGGGCTGGGCCTTTACCCTGCCCCTGACTTCGGGAGCAAGGCCCAGAATCGGGCCACCCTGGGCAACAGCTGACTTTGGAAAGTGCCCAGCGCTAGGTTCTCCCTGACACATCTGCCTCCTCAAAGGCTGGCTTCCCATCAGCCAGGATGAAGCTGGAGGCCAACCTGGCTCTCGAGCTGTCCTGGCTGCCTTGCCAGGGCCAGACTGTCACCCTACCTTGCCCCAGGCCTCCTCTCCGTCCCTCCTGTCCCGGCCTAGCATGTCTGAATCTGAGAGCTCCTGGGAAGTGATCTTTGTGACAAAGAGATTTCCTGAATTGGGGTAAACCCAGGTCGCCCACTGAGACTCACAGAGAGCCTGGGGGTGGGAACAGAGAGAGACCCCAGTTCACACTGGACCCCCATCTGCTAGCTGTGGGATGGAGCAAGTCACTAGATGTTGCTGAGCCTCGGTTTCCTCCTCTGTCGAGTGGAAAGAGCACCCTTCCTACATCAGGGCTGCCTGGGGATGAATTGAAGGTGTGCAGAGCACATCCCCCACCCCCTCATTGAAAGGGGGATGCCACCCGCTCCTCATCTTCCTTCCTTTCTTGTGTTCTCACCTCCTTAGCTGAGACAGCCTTGGACTCAAACCCAGAAGAAGCACTCCTGAGAATCTGTGCATTCATCTGGACACAGGAGACTTAGGGGCAAAATGTGTCATCCCTCCCAGCTCAGCCGTCTGTCACTGTAAATTTCACTCACAGATTTCAACTGTATAAAACCTCTGTGGGCCGGCTGTCCTCCCATCCTGCTGAGGGATGGACATATGAGGCCTCCAACATCAGCTTATTCAATCAGGATGCTCTCTAGCTCAGGCTCCTTCAGCGACTCCCCATTGCTCTGAAGGTAGAGCCCAAGCTCCTTTGCCTGCCGTGGGTGGCTCTGTAGGACCCAGCCCTGTCCTGCTTCTCTAGGTAGATCTCCCCTGATCCGCTACCCTCCCATCCAGGACCGTCAGGCCTGTTTCTCTTTAAAACCAAGCTTCCCACTCTTCTGAACCTTTGTACATTCTGTTCCCTCTCAAAGGAAACGTTTGCCTGGTTCTCTGTAAACCTGTACACACACCACACACACAGACACACAAACACACGCATCACACACACACACCACACACACAGACACACAAACACACGCATCACACACACACACCACACACACAGACACACAAACACACGCATCACTTAACCATGACTCCCCCTTGCACGTAGCAGCCTGACCCCTCCATTTGGGTTCTCTCGGCCCTGTGCTTTCCCAGCTGCCTTTTGAGGTTCCTTTATCTGTCTGTCTCCCCTGTTTCCATTGTTTCCAGCCATGAGCATCCATGGGGCTGGGGCAGTCTCTCCTTGTCTTCCTCCCTAGTGGGCAGCTCGGTCCAGTGCCTGGCCCGGCAGGCAGCAGATGTTGCCTGTGCTGACTTCTCTCTAGACCAACAGTGTGTGGGAACCCTCCCTCTTTGCTTGCTCTGCACTTACCCAAGATTTCCACCAGGCCATGTCGTCCACCTCGCCGGCACCTTTCCCCAGGGAGACGAAGATACACTGGTCAACCCTCCCTCCACTCAGAGACTCTGCACACTCACCCCGCTGCACTCAGAAGAGCAGGCAGCTTGGGGCGGGGTGTGGTCGCACCAGCGGGCAGGCCCCAGGCCCCACCCAGTACCGCCCCAACTCTGACCCCACCCCTGGGCTCGGCCTAGCCCTGGGTTCCTCTTGTGGCTTTCAGGCCCCACCTAGCACCAGCCCAGACCTGCCCTTGGAAATCCATTACTTGCTGCCAAATGTCTGAGCTGTGGCTGTTACACAGACTGGAAATTCTGAGTTCCAACTTTTGAAAGCCACACTCAGTAAATAGGGCTGTTTGTTCACTCTTTGCTAGACCTGATTTATATAAAAAAGGGGCCTATTTATTGGGAGGCATCTTCACAATAAACAGTGTAATGGGGAGCTCTGCAAAAGACATAAAGTAATAGCAGCCTCCACACACTGGGGTGTCTCTGTGCCTAGATACCTCTTTAATCACTGTGTACTCTCTCCCTTTTAAGCTTTGCCACAACCCTAAGAAGCAGGTAGGTGTTCCATGTAGTATAGTGAGAAACAGAAAGTCCCAAGTTAAGATAATTTGCGTAAATCACACTTCTTGGGGGTAGAAGCCACAGGATCCCCCAGGCCCATTGACTTGCCTGCTCTGCCTTGGCCCTGGAGTATGAACTGGCTACCAAGGGAGGGAGGAACCTCCCGGAAAGAGATTGACATTTTCCTTACTGGAGTTTCCTCTCCCTGGGGCCCCTGCCTAGAATGCTTCAACTTTCCACCTCCTAACCCCTCCTTCCTAAAGGTAAAGATTGCGCCTCAGTGANGGGCTCACCTGGGTACGTCTCAAGTCAAAGACAAGAGCCCCGAGGTCTCCCCCTGCTCTTCTGGGTCCCCTGGGCTCAGCATACCCGTCTCACCCACTGACATCACGTCACTGAGGGCCTCTTACATCTTGCGTCTTCTCATGTCTCTTCTGGACCTTCTCACCCATCCCCTTGAGCTCATAGCCTGGGTGCCTATTTCTTCCTCCTGAATAGTCTTTCCTCACTCTTCGGCAGTCATGGGCAGCTTGCTGGCCTGGGCTGTGTGCCTCTGCCCCGAGGAGTGATCCTCTTCCCCAGGATTACCTGGCTGGGGATGGCCATGTGATGTCACAGAGTCAGGTAGAAAGAGGGTGGCTGACGCTACACCTCCCTGAGCCCTACTGAGTGAGCCCTGGCCTAGGCATCTGGCAGAGTGGGGTCTAGCTAGTTGCACCCTGGGGTGAGCCTCTGAGCACTCAGTGTGGGGTCCTTATGGGTGAAATCTTAGTGACCTCCCCTTCCCGTTGCTCAGACAGTCACTGTAAAGAACATTCATGGCGGTGAGCTGGCAGAAGCTGGTACAGTGTTGGCGAGGGGCTCAGTATATAGCCAGGCCAAGCTAGAGTTCTTGTCGGATGTTAGGTTCTTTCTTCAGTTCAGTCACTCAGTCATGTCTGACTCTGACACCACATGGACTGCAGTACGCCAGGCTTCTCTGTTCATCACAAACTCCTGGAGGTTGCTTAAATTCATGTCCATCAAGCTGGTGATGACCATCTCATCCTCTGTCATCCCCTTCTCTTCCTGCCTTCAATCTTTCTGAGCATCAGAGTCTTTTCCAGTAAGTCAGTTCTTTGCATTAGTTGGCCAAAGTATCAGAGTTTCAGCTTCATGAACATTCAGGACTGATTTCCTTTAGGATGGACTGGTTGGATCTCTTTGCAGTCCAAGGGACTCCCAAGAGTCTTCTCCAACACTACAGTTCAAAGCATCAATTCTTCAGGGCTCAGCTTTCATTATAGTCCAACTCTCACATCCATACATGACCACATAACCATAGCTTTGACTAGGTGGACCTTTGTCAGCAAAGTGATGTCTCTGCTTTCGAATATGCTGTCTAGGTTAGGCATAGCTTTTCTTCCAAGGAGCAAGTGTCTTTTAATTTCATGGCTGCAGTCACCATCTGCAGTGATTTTGGAGCCCAAGAAAATAAAGTCTCTCACTGTTTCCACTGTTTCCCCATCTATTTGCCATGAAGTGATGGGACCAGATGCCATGATCTTAGTTTTTTGAGTGTTGAGTTTTAAGCCAGCTTTTCCACTCTCCTCTTTCACTTTCATCAAGAGGCTCTTTNCAGAAAGAGGGTGGCTGACGCTACACCTCCCTGAGCCCTACTGAGTGAGCCCTGGCCTAGGCATCTGGCAGAGTGGGGTCCAGCTAGTTGCACCCTGGGGTGAGCCTCTGAGCACTCAGTGTGGGGTCCTTACGGGTGAAATCTTAGTGACCTGCCCTTCCCGTTGCTCAGACAGTCACTGTAAAGAACATTCATGGCGGTGAGCTGGCAGAAGCTGGTACAGTGTTGGCGAGGGGCTCAGTATATAGCCAGGCCAAGCTAGAGTTCTTGTCGGATGTTAGGTTCTTTCTTCAGTTCAGTCACTCAGTCGTGTCTGACTCTGACACCACATGGACTGCAGTACACCAGGCTTCTCTGTTCGTCACAAACTCCTGGAGGTTGCTTAAACTCATGTCCATCAAGTTGGTGATGACCATCTCATCCTCTGTCATCTCCTTCTCTTCCTGCCTTCAATCTTTCTGAGCATCAGGGTCTTTTCCAGTGAGTTAGTTCTTTGCATTAGTTGGCCAAAGTATCAGAGTTTCAGCTTCATGAACATTCAGGACTGATTTCCTTTAGGATGGACTGGTTGGATCTCTTTGCAGTCCAAGGGACTCTCAAGAGTCTTCTCCAACACTACAGTTCAAAGCATCAATTCTTCAGTGCTCAGCTTTCATTATAGTCCAACTCTCACATCCATACATGACCACATAACCATAGCTTTGACTAGGTGGACCTTTGTCAGCAAAGTGATGTCTCTGCTTTCGAATATGCTGTCTAGGTTAGGCATAGCTTTTCTTCCAAGGAGCAAGTGTCTTTTAATTTCATGGCTGCAGTCACCATCTGCAGTGATTTTGGAGCCCAAGAAAATAAAGTCTCTCACTGTTTCCACTGTTTCCCCATCTATTTGCCATGAAGTGATGGGACCAGATGCCATGATCTTAGTTTTTTGAGTGTTGAGTTTTAAGCCAGCTTTTCCACTCTCCTCTTTCACTTTCATCAAGAGGCTCTTTAGTTCCTCTTTGCTTTCTGTATAAGGGTGGTGTCATCTGCATATATGAAGTTACTGATATTTCTCCCGGCAATCTTGATTCCAGCTTGTGCTTCAACCAGTCCAACATTTTGCATAATGTACTTTGTATATAGGTTAAATAAGCAGGGTGATAATATATAGCCTTGACATACTCCTTTCCCAATTTGGTACCAGTCCATTGTTTCATGTCTGGTTCTAACTGTTGCTTCTTGATCTGCCTACATATTTCTCAGGAGGTAGTCAAGGTGGTCTGGTATTCCCATCTCTGAGAATTTTCCACAGTTAGTTGTGATCCACACAGTCAAAGGCTTTGGGATAGTCAATAAAGCAGAAATAGATGTTTTTCTGGAACTCTCTTGCTTTATGATCCAACAGATGTTGGCGATTTGATCTCTGATTCCTCTGCCTTTTCTAAGTCCAGCTTAAACATCTGGAAGTTCTTAGCTCATGTACTGTTGAAGACTTGCTTGGAGAATTTTGAGCATTACTTTACTAGCGTGTGAGATGAGTGCAATTGTGTAGTAGTTTGAGCATTCTTTGGCATTGCCTTTCTTTGAGATTAGAATGAAAACTGACATTTTCCAGTCCTGTGGCCGCTGCTGAGTTTTTCAAATTTGCTGGCATATTGAGGGCAGCACTTTCACAGCATCATCTCTTAGGACTTGAAACAGCACAGCTGGCATTCCATCACCTTCACTAGCTTTGTTTGTAGTGATGCTTCCTAAGGCCCACCTGACTTTGGACTCCAGAATGTCTAGCTCTAGGTGAGTGATCGTGTACACCATTGTGATTATCTGGGTCATTAAGATATTTTTTGTATAGTTCTTCTGTGTATTCTTGCCACCTCTTCTTAACATCTCCTGCTTCTGTTAGGTCCATACTGATTCTGTCCTTTATTGTGTGTCTTTGCATGAAATGTTCCTTTGGTATCTTTAATTTTCCTGAAGAGATCTCTAGTCATTTCCATTCCATTGTTTTCCTCGATTTCTTTGCATTGATCACTGAGGAAAGCTTTCTTATCTCTCCTTGCTATTCTTTGGAACTTTGCATTCAGATGGGTGTATATTTTCTTTTCTTTTCTCCTTTGCCTTTCACTTCTTTTCTTTTTTCAGCTATTTATAAGGCTTCTTGAGACGACCATTTTGCCTTTTTGCATTCTTTTTCTTGAGGATGGTCTTTATCACTGTCTGTTGTACAATGGCGTGAGCCTCCGTCCATAGTTCTTCAGGCACTCTATCAGATCTAATCCTTTGACTCTATTTGTTACTTCCACTGTATAAACATAAGTGATTTGATTTAGGTCATACCTGAATGGTCTAGTGGTTTTCCGTACTTTCTTCAATTTAAGTCTCAATTTGGCAAAGTCAGCTCCTGGTCTTCTTTTTGCTTACTGTATAGAGCTTCTCCGTCTTCGACTGCAAAGAATATAATCAATCTGATTTCGGTATTGACCATCTGGCGATTTTCATGTTAGAGTCGTCTCTTGTGTTGTTGGAAGAGGGTGTTTGCTATGACCAGTGTGTTCTCCTGGCAAAATTCTGTTAGCCTTTGCCCTGCTTCTTAAGGCCAAACTTGCCGGTTACTCCAGGTATCTCTTGACTTCCTACTTTTGCATTGCAGTCCCCTATGATGAAAATGACATCTTTTTTGGGTGTTATTTTTAGAAATTCTTGTAGGTCCTCATAGAACCATTCAACTTCAGCTTCTTCAGCATTAGTGGTTGGGACATACACTTGGATTACTCTGATATTGAATGGTTTGTCTTGGAAGTGAAAAGAGCTCATTCTGTCCATTTTGAGATTGCACCTAAGTACTGCATTTTGGACTCTTGCTCACTATGAGGGCTACTCCATTTCTTCTAAGGGATTCTTGCCCACAGTAGTAGATATAATGGTCACCTGAGTTAAATTAACCCATTCTAGTCCATTTTAATTCACTGATTCCTAAAATATCGATGTTCACTCTTGCCATCTCCTTTTTGACCACTTCCAATTTACCCTGACTCATGGGCCTGACATTCCAGGTTCCTATGCAGTATTGCTCTTTACAGCATCGGACCTTGCTTGCAACACCAGTCACACCCACGACTGTGCATTGTTTTTGCCTTGGCTCCGTCTCTTCCTTCATTCTGGAGTAATTTCTCCACTCTTTTCCAGTAGCATGTTGGGCACCTACCAATACTGGGGAGTTCAGTGTCCTATCTTTTTGCTTTTTCATACTGTTCATGGGGTTCTCAAGGCAAGAACAATGAAGTGGTTTACCATTCCCTTCTAAAGCAGACCACGTGTTTTCAAAACTCTTCACCATGACCTGTCTGTCTTGGGTGGCCCCATATGGCATGGCTCGTAGTCTCAGTGAGTTACACAAGGCTGTGGTCAATGTGATCAATTTGGTTGTTTTTTGTGATTGTGGTTTTCATTCTGTCTGCCCTCTGATGAATAAGGATAAAAGGTTTATGGGAGCTTCCTGATGGGAGAGACGGCCTATGGGGGAAACTGGATCTTGTTCTGATGGGTGGGGCCATACTCAGTAAATCTTTAATATAATTTTCTGTTGAAGGGCAGGCTGTGTTCCATCCTTGTTGTTTTGCCTAAAGCCAAACTGTCAAGCCTCCATTGGAGACTCCTGGACACTCACAAGTAATTCTGTTCAGTCTCTCACTGACCTCCAAAGTCAAATTCCCTGGGGGCTCTCAGTCCCTTTGCCCAATCCACAGGTTGTTGTGGGTCCTAGAACTTTCTTAACAGCGTGAGAATTTCTTTGGTCTAATTGTTCTGCAGTTTGTGGGTTGTCTGGGGCTAATGGTGACCTCCAACAGAGGGCTTATGCCACATGCTGGGTGACCCAGGTCTGCTGCAGCCAGAGACCCTGTCCCCACAGCAGGTCACTGCTGACCTGTGCCTCCACAGGAGACACTCACACACTCAGAGTCAGGCCTGGCTCAGTCTCTGTGGGGCTTCTGGGTCCTGGTACCCACAAGGTTTTGTTTGAGCCCTCCAAGCGTCTCTGGTGGGTATGGGGTTTGAGTCTAAACACAATGTTGGCCCTCCTACTGTCTTGTTGGAGCTTCTCCTTTGTTCTTGGACGTGGGATATCTTTTTTCAGTAAGATCCAACATTCTCCTGTGAATGGTTGTTCAGCAGCGAGTTGCAATTTGGAGTTCTTGCAGGAGAAGATGAGTGCAACTCACCTCCGTGGGCATGTCAACCCGAGTGCTCCTTCTAGGGGGTCCCAAGATCTCTAGTCTCACATTTCACTCATGGCCCAAACAGCAATGGTTGCTGCTGCGTTTCAGTACTCAGCCTAGAGTGGGCAGTGCTGAGCCTGCAAGCCCTGGCTCAAGGGGAGCACGGATTATTCAGAGTCCTGTAAGCTGCGAGTGAGTGACAGAGAGGAAGGCAGAGGATGCTGTGGAAACAGACGGCAGAGCAAGGGCTCAGGTCTTGTCTGGTTTCCTGTCTTGGGAGGCTGCTCTGAGGAGGCAGTGCTTCACTGATGAATGGCTGCAGTTAGCCCCAGAAAGGGGCTAAGAGTAGGGTAGAGACAGGCAAAATGGAGGTAAGGGATGCCCCTGGCGTGGTGCTCATGTCCAGATTGGGTGTAAGGGCACGGGGCTAACTGCCCGCTAGAACGAGGGAGGGACACTGGGAAGGTGTGGTCTGTTCGGGTAGAGAACAGGCTTCAGAGTCACGAGCAAAAGTAGCAGCTGAGGCTGGGAATGCGGAGCAGCCTCGCAGGCCACGGAATGGCTTTCCACTTAGCCTGAGCACGCTGAGGCAGCATATGGATGGTGCATGAAGGAGCACGGCACGATTGGGCCCAGATTCCAGAACCTGCAGCTGTGTGGATTCAGTTGCGGGGAGCGGGAGGGAGCACAGGAGACCAGGGACATGAAGAGGAGGGGAGGTGGGCTGCAGACAGACAGGGGAGAGATGGAAATGGTGACAGGATATGGGAGGCATATGAGGGACAGACACGGCTCACAGTGTGGGGAGTTAGGGGCCAGGAGGTCCTTGTGTCGGGTGGGTCACCCTGTAGATACTGACGTTTCCCAGGATGGATTTTGGGCTGCCAGGGAATGTCAGCCAGGTGCCCAAGCTTGCAGAGGATGACTGGGGAGAAGGGCAGAGGATGGCAGAGTGGGTGGCCCGGCTCTTCCGTGGCCCCTGACAGCACGCGGGGCCCTTGCCCCAGGGCCACCTGGGCTCCGGCAGAGGGGCTGGGACTGGCCCGCTGGCGCAGATGGAGCCACAGCTGAGCCTGCTGTTCACCATCGGAAGTGCACGTTTGGTGGGAGGCCGGTGGGTGGGGCAAGGGCAGCCTGCGCTTAGGGGCGGGGTCTCCCCCCATCTGCCCCACTCCGTTTCTCCAGGTTTTAAAGAAGTATCTCCAGTCTTCAGAAAGAGGAAACAGCTCTCACCATTGACAGTGTGATAGAAGGGGCCGCATAATGGGTATGAAATGCCGAGGTAAAAGATCCCGGGAGAAACAAAAGTCGCTATTGTGTTTTTTCCATGACTCTATTAACACGTTTTGAAACTGATTTTTAAATTGGGCTAGTAAACAAACTTAATCTCTGAGCGCCATCTCCTGGAACGATTTACCACATCACACCAGGCTCCCGTCATCCTGGCCTCAGCAAGGCGCTGGGCACCACTGCCTGAAGCTACAGGACAGGAAGGCCCCTGGGGGGGCAGGCAATGCCTCTTAGCCCCCTGTGCCTTCTGTCCCAGGTGAGGCTGCTGCTGGCTCAGGTCCAGCCTATTTCTGCGTCAGCCCCCAGCTCTGCCTACCCAGGGGAGCCGCTTCTAGCATCCCCCCCCCACCCCCTTTACGGCCTCCTGCCTGCATGATGACCACTTCCTGGGACTGGCTATCTGCTCTCTGAGCCAAAGTTTGCTTCATCTTGGTCTAGCCTCTAGAACGACAATAAAATAGATTTCAGTTGTTTCAGCCGCTCAGTCTGTGGTACTTTATTATGGCAGGCCAAACAAATGAATACAATGGCTTTGCTATTAACTGAATCCAGACGGCACCCCTACCCCTGTTTCTTGAATATAAGGGACTCCCTTCTCTATCTCTACTGCCCAAGTCAAGACCTGTTCTCCGACCATGAATCAAACTCACGTCCCCTGCGCTGGGAAACCACCGGACTGCCAGGCAAGTCCTTCAGGAGCTTCAGTCTTTTTTTTCCCTTTAGATTTTTTTTTTTTTTTTTTAACGTGGACCATGTTTTAAAGTCCTTATTGAACTTGTTGCAATCTTGTTTCTGTCTTGTGTTTTGGTTCTTTGGCTGGAAGACATACGGGATCTTAGCTCTCCAACCAGGGATCTTACCTGAACCCCTGCATTTGGAAGGCAAAGTGTGAGCCGCTGGACCTCCAAGGATGTCCCAGGAGCTCCAGTCTTGAAACAGGATGGAAAGGAGGCTGACTTTGGCCACTTTCTCCCGCACTGAAAGCAAGCAGGCGAACTGCGAGGGCTGGCTAGGAAGGCGAAAAGGAGAGCGCACAGAGAGCAGACACTGAGTGGCCCGGCGCGCAGCCAGCCCAGCGCAGCGGCCCTGGCGGGGTGGAGCTCCTGTCCCACAGCCCGGCCTCCTCTGTCTGCATCCTGGGTGCACGAGGCGCTCCGGGGCACAGAAGAGGACGGGAGGCCTGCTGTTAAGGCCATAGCCTTGCCAGGGACGCATGCTGCCTCACGGGTGCTCGCGCTTCCACTTGGGTGTTTGTGGAGGAGGTCTGCGGCTGGCCCTGGTCAGGTCTGGGGAGGCTCCCAGCTTCCAGAAGCTCAAGGCTTTGGTCCAAGCCTGGAGGTCCATCCGAGTCTACAGGGGTTGATTTACACGAAACCAAGGGACATTCAGAAGATGAGCATATTCGGACTTCACTGGTGGTCCAGCGATTGAGAGTCTGTGCTTCTGATGCAGGGGGTATGAGTTTAACCTTGGTTGGGGAACCGCATGCCATGTGGTGTGGCCAAAATAAATAAAGTAACATGAAACCTAATTACAAAAAAAGAGAAAGTGTGTGTTTTTGTTGTCCTAGTCTAAAATAAGGGAGAAGCATTGCCCAGTATATTTCTCTGGGTATAGGTCTCAGCTTGAGACAGATATGAGGCCACTTTTCTAAAAATATCCTGCTTGCCAGGTGTCCCAGGACAAAAGGCTGCCCACCTACAAGTCAGGTATCAGCTAAGGGCTGCACCTCCTTTCTTCTTCACTAGGGCGAGGCACCTCTGGTTGATGTGAAACCAAAAAGATCCGATGAGATAGAATGAGGGAAGGCAGGGGGACAGAGAGGGCCCAGCGAGAGATACCAAGGAAACTCCCGTTTCCTGCTGCCTCTTATTACCATGCACAGAAGGAAGTGTGGCCTGGGTTGGTGGGTGTGGGTGGTAAGCTGTGGGCTCATGCCTTCCCAGATCTCCCCTGATCTAACGATCCAAAGTTATGACCACCTCTTGCTTCTGTTCATGGGTGAGGCAGGAGTGACGGGCTAAAAATGAGAAAGCTCTCAACATCTACTAGTAAACAGATGTGCTGATTTCAGCCAGGGTCACATTGGGCTCTTTATTAAATTATAGATACATTTCTCTGTGTAGAGTATCAGAGATGGGCATGTATTATATTACAGTTATACACAAACACATAGATATAATACAGGAGCACAGAGCCAGTTTCAGAAATGTGTACCTGACACTCTCAGGCCAGGACAATGCTCTCACCACTTACAAACAATCCAAAATATTCCACTTTTAAGGAAGAGAGAAAATCCCTCTACAAGATTTCACATTATTTAAATCTCCATTCTGCCTAATTAAAAAAAATTCACACACTTGCTATCGTGAAGTACATTTTCATTCTTCTTCTTTTTTTTTAACCTATAGTTGTCATACAGATATTCAACTAAAAGGCACAAATGTAACATTCAAGGAGATGGGAGTGAGAGTGGAAAGTATTTAATGTACTATCAATACGAGTTAGAGACAACTAATTGTGGTACCTCTAGGGTACTCCTGAAGTGCCCCCGTACTCCCGTGGGCTGTGTGCACGGCCTGGAACACCATACAGGCAGCCTGCGTGGTGGGGAGGACGCTGAATGCTAAACATCTCTGTCGGGAGCATCGTTACTTCTGTTTGGCAGGTGGCAAATAATGGAATTGAACTTCTCTAGGGAAATGGAGCGGAGAAGGCAATGGCATCCCACTCCAGTACTCTTGCCTGGAAATTCCCATGGATGGAGGAGCCTGGTAGGCTGCAGTCCATGGGGTCGCTGAGTCAGACACAATTGAGCGACTTCACTTTCACTTTTCACTTTCATGCATTGCAGAAGGAAATGGCAACCCACTCCAGTGTTCTTGAGTGGAGAATCCCAGGGATGATGGAGCCCAATGGGCTGCCGTCTGTGGGGTCGCACAGAGTCGGACACGACTGAAGCGACTTAGCAGCAGCAGCAGGAAAATGGAGAGACTTCACACTCACTCACATGTCTTCTAAGGTTTCCCTGGGCCTAGGGCTTTCCTTGTAGCTCAGCTGATGAAAAATCCGCCTGCAGTGCGGGAGACCTGGGTTTGATCCCTGGGTTGGGAAGATTCCCCTGGAGGAGGGAACGGATATCCACTCCAGTGTTCTGGCATGGAGAATTTCATGGACTGTATAGGCCAGGGGGTCACAAAGAGTTGGACACGACTGAGTGACTTTCAATATTCAGGGACCTCTGACTTAGGGACAGGGGATGGCTGGATGGCATCACCAACTCGATGGACATGAGTTTGAGAATGCTCCGGGAGTACTGGTGATGGACAGGGAAGCCTGGCGTGCTGTGGTCCGTGGGGTCACGAAGAGTCGGCTGAGTGACTGAACTGAACTGAACTGAAATGAGGGACCTGTTGATTTACCTGGGAAGAAAAGGTGCACTTCCAGCTGGTGAACTGTAGAGGGCCTCATCTCTTTCTGAGACATGATTGGAACGTTAGCAACCAAAAGGTGGAAACCAGGAGCAAGGAGTGAAGATGATGAGAAATTCAAGTAGTCCTCTCTGTACCAGATTAGAGAATGAGACACAAGAGTGTATTTGTATTTTAAGGATCTTTTGGGCTTTGTTCAAAGAGCAGAATTTGACTAAAACCCCATCCCAGACAGACCTTCGTGACAGATGAAGATCAGATTTTGGGGACTGGGACTCATCACGTGTAATCCTCAGGACATCAGTGTGCTATGCCCTCGCAGGAGCAGTATAGATCCTTCTCATACAGTGGAGCCGGGCTCACCAGGGAGCAAACTGATTAGCAACAGATTCCAACACATTTTCACCATAAACCAAGACTCAATATATATGTCTAATTCAGCAAGCAAAGGGCTCTTAATAATCTCGGGGTTTGGGTGCTTTAGAGCTTGGGCTATGGGGGCTGGAGTGACAAAGTGGCTCTGTCGGCTGTCCGGGCAGGGGTCAAGATGAACGGCTGCATTCTGGAGGGGGGCCTGGAGCACATGGATGGGGAGTGCTGGAACCGTGAGCAGCAGCTGTTGACGGTGAGGCATTCCCGGCTGGGCAGAACGCAGGCCTTAGGGCTGCAGTGCAGGGGCCCGCAGTGCGGCCTCATCATGGCAAAGTTGATGCACTTTCCCTGCGGGTGACAAAAGAGAGAAGATCACTAGAAGCCACTGGAACTCGGAGCAGAAGGCTGCAATTTCCCTGGGGCCTGCCGAGCGCCTTCTCTGACTCAAGTCCACCCTTCTCCTGCTGCCCAGAGTCCCTTGATTCCCCTGCTGGGCCTGTCTGGGCCTGTCGGTCCCTATAGGTGCTCCATATGCGGTGAAGACTTCAGGTTTGGCGGGCCTGCCGTTCAGTGTGAAATGTTACCTTGCGCATCTGCGAGGCCCAGCCTTGGGACCCACTGTGCCCAGCCCTGTCCTGAGCCATGCCCGTCTCCAGCTGCCCATCCGTTCTCACGTTCCTCTGCACCTACTGCCGGTCTATGCCCTCAGCTCCTTTCCTAGGCTGACTCAAGCACCTCCTCTCCCCTGGTCGCCTGGCTCCACTTCCCGTCAATCCGGGCCCTCATGGAATCATCGTCCTCAAGTTTCCTCTTCCTCAACTCACACCTTCAGTTGTGCTTCCTCACTGCCTGGATAACCAGCCTGGTGCTCAGCCTGGTGCAGCAGGCCGTCAAGTCCACAGGCTCCTGGCCTGTCACTAGCACTGCCAGACGCACATGAAGTGCTCCTGTGTTCCAGCTGCGCACTCCACGCTCCTCTGCTTCAGGCTTGTCCTCCCTGGCCTCTCCATATCCCATATCCAGACTACCATCCTCTGAGGCTGCCTCTGTTTTCCCCTCAAGCCAGTCTGGGACTGCCAGAGGCACTGTGGCTGGTTCCCTCTTCTCTCAAGCCCATGGGTAGGGTTCTCCATCAACAGGAGGATTCTGTTCCTTCCTGTCCTAGGACTGCATCCCAAATTCCTGAACTAAACAGGAATTTTACAATCACTTCAGAATCNCTGGGACTGCCAGAGGCACTGTGGCTGGTTCCCTCTTCTCTCAAGCCCATGGGTAGGGTTCTCCATCAACAGGAGGATTCTGTTCCTTCCTGTCCTAGGACTGCATCCCAAATTCCTGAACTAAACAGGAATTTTACAATCACTTCAGAATCATTTAGGTCAAATTCCCTAAAAATATTCATTACAATTCTCACTAAAGCAGCATTAAGCCCATAAATTTTTTGGGGAAAAGTTGGCATTGTGGTCTAGGTTTCTGCATTTTCAAGTCTTCTGTTACAATGAAAGAGTAAAGTTCTGTGGTTTCTGTATATTACAGGTCAGCACACATTGTCACACTCATGTGTGGGTAGGTTCTTTTATTGCTACTCTGAACAGATTGGGATCTTCTATCTTTATTTCTAAGCTCCCAAATTTCTATTTACTCTAGAACATGAACAGATCATTCCAGACCTAGTATCTTCTGCCTGTGGGGTCCCTTTGACTTTCTCAAAGCAAGACTGCAGGGCACCTGTGCTGAGGCCTGGCTCCTCTTCCCTAGCCACAGCCTGTCACTGGGAGCTGCAGGGGGCAGGGCTTTGCATATGGGTTGAGGGAGATGAGTGAGGGGCTCCAGACACTGGTGGAGGCCCCCGGGTCATGGCAGAGCACCCGAGTTTGTTGTGTGATCATAAGGGGGTAAGGGAGGCGACTGGGGGCTGAGGGGAGTGTCCTTCTCCTCTGATTTTTCTATTAATGAAGAGATCTAAGCCGGTGACCAGTCACTTCTTATATTAACTCAGCTGCTCCACAGTGAAGGAATGTTTCTTGAAGCGATTGGCAAATGGTTGGTAGAACCTTAATCTCCAGTGCTTTGGAGCTTTGGCTCCATTTCTAGATTTCCTGTTTATCACAGAGGGAAGTGTGTGTGTGTGTGCACGTGTGTGTGTGAGAGAGAGTCTATGGGTCTATGTGTCTGAGCATGCATGTGTGCATATGAGTGTGTGAGAGAGGCTGCGTGTGTGTGAGAGAGATGAGTTGGGAGGCGATGAGGGTCGTTGAGCATGGGGAAGCAGGCTGCCATCACTGTCCCAAAGTTATGATCTGAGACTTTCATAAAGGTCACAGTCTTGAACAACTTTCAAGTTGGGACTTCCTGGAGGGCAGAAGTGCTGGCCCAGCTTTATCATACACGTGTTTTGAGGTTCCCTCTGTGAGTGGCATCAAGGCATAGGAACTCAGGAACTCCTTGGCCATGAATGCATCCGACAGCCTCTCTGTAGCTCTAATCATTCCCAGGACAACTGTTTCCAGTATATATTTATGTGTTCATATTTAGAGGAGGTCTGCAAGCAATATAGTGTGAAAATAAGAAATTAATATTCACAATTGTTTACACATCTAACACACTGCACAGAGGAAGGAAGTCCTTTCTAGTTCTTTCCCAGTCACTGTAACAGCTGGCTATAGGAGCTGTGGCCTGGACTTGAAAGTGAGTCTCCCTAGGGTCGTTAACAGCCTTGCTGCACCCTTACATAACCTTGTCATGTTGAGCCCATCACAAAGCATCAGAACCTTGGTTTTTTTAGCTTCAAAATGCAGAGCAGTGATCACCTGGCTGAACAGAGAGGCAGCCAAGCATGGGTGAGGTCCGGGCCTTGGGTTGTGGATACTGGCTTCATGGCTGTGCAGCTGGGCAGGTGTACAGGGGGTCAGCTTCCTCCCCGGTAGAGAGTTGGGAGGATGAAAAGACTGAGCTTGTATGAAGTTCTCACTGGCAATCCCTACTCTGCATAAATGGCTGCTGTTGTGGGAATGAATGAGACCCTTGTGTAAAAGGTCTTGAGTGACTCATACTCTCTGTAGACAGTTATGTCACTCCCAGCATCACATTCAGTGAGAGTGGAAGGTTTCCTATTTTCACTCGATTTTCCTGATGTGTCTAGCAGAATGGATTTCCGTGAACTGAATGGGCTGACCTGGGAAAGTCAGGGAACAAAGAGAATCAGGACCTCCCGTGTGGGTTTGACTCAAGACTAAGAAAGTAAACTGAGCCTTGCTGCATCATTCCGTTATGTGTGTAGGAAAGATGGTCTGGGAGGGACCATTGTCAGATTTCTTCTGGGGATAGAAGGCAGTGGGGCAGAGAAACATGGTCATTTCACAGAAGGTTACAATAAACAAGAATGATTGCTTCTGTTATAAAAACGCTGAGTGTTTTGGTAAACTGAACCTTGCAGAATTTTCTGCATTGTATTGTGCTGAAGGCAGACACATCTAAGTTACTGAAACAAGCAGCTGGTTGAGGTTTTAGAAGGCGGCAGCTCCTACAAGGTCATCCCCAGACTCCACGGTTCTCTCTCTGAGTATGCTCACATACACAGGCCTGACTGCATTTCCAGTCCAGGTGGAGGAGTTTGGAAACAACCTCTCCATGGCTCAGGAACTGGATGGAGGAGAGAGAGGTTGCACGTTTGTGCTACTGGGAACTGACTCCCCTGAGGCTTGTTTTTCAGCACTGGGCGAGGTTCTGTCTGGGCAGAGTTCCTGGGACGGGGTACAGGGCCCAGGGGATGGTCAACAGTGAGAGGATAAAAGGCGTGTGTCTGTCCTTGGAAGGACATCTGGCTGATGCTCCTAATCCCCTCCCCGGGCTGAGCTAGGGCAGGCTGAGAGCTCCCAAGCGCAGTCTTGACATGTTCCCACTGAGGCATGCCCTTTCCTCCACCTCCAGAACTCCTCTCACTGAGGGGACCTATGGTTCAGGTAGGAAAAACATGAGGCCACTCCTGCATACTATGTCCTTGAATAGGGTGTCTCCTGTTATACATTCGGGGTGGGGGTTGGGAGCTGACACTGGCCTGCAGAGACGGTAGGCTCCCAGTTGACACCCATCACTTAGACTATGATTCACTCTAAGGCCTGGGACCAGAGCACCAAAGGCTTCAAGAAAGAAATCAGGACTCCTGTACCCACCGGTATACTGGAAGTGTCCACAAATATCCTTACCACTCAGGGCCCCAGGACTGTGGTTGGGAGAGATAAGGTGAGAGGAATGGGGCCGGGGGCACATCCACCAGGCACAGTCCCGGGCTCCCAGCCCCTCTCAGGACGAGCAGGTTGGTTTCAGCCAGCTCTGGCTGCTGCCGCTTACTCTCTGGGTGGCCGTGGCAGCTTCCTTGATCTCTCAGGCCTCCGTTTTGCCTCCAGGAAGCACACAGATCACTGTGAACCCAGACAGACTCACGGGCAGACTTGAGAGCTGGTGTTGCAGNCCCTGAGCCACTACGTTTGGGGTGCTTTGGGCTTTTCTCTAGCAGCAAGTGAACATAGTCCAGTGCCCACAGCTCATTTCTGCTCAAGCCTACTGGAGCAAGACTTGGGCATGAACCAGCTGTCCTCGCCTCCTGCTCCCCAGCTGTGGAGTCAGGACTCCTTCCCGAGGGCCCTTCTCACCTCCATTCGTTTCATTCCCCCTCCTTGGCACCCACAAGGGACAATCACTGTGGGGCATGGCATTTGGCATGTCTCCTCCGGCTCCTAGGGAGAGAAAACACCATGTCCTTGTCTGGCAGCTCCTGGGTGCAGACACGTGACATCGGTTGCCCTGGCACCTGTCAAATGCCAGCCACTCAGCAAATGTCTATGGGAGAATCAAGGACAGATGAGCAGCTCCCAGCACAGGAAGAGAGTGGCCTCCATGTGAAAGCGCACCAGCTCCATTTGGCTTACAAAGACGGCTCCTCTCCAAAGATCAGCAAGCTTCATCCTGTCCCCTTGGTTGGCAGAGGCCTCCCTGGTAGGGTAAGCCGGGTGTGAGGCTACGCCACGTGACGGCGGCTGTCAGGGGCGCAGCAGCAGGGACAGGGCTGCACTCACCCGCCTCGGGCAGATGCAGCCCCCAGGCCCCGCTGCAGCCAGTGCTATGCCAGCCCTGCAGAGACCCTGTTGGCCACTTGATCTCAGACCCAGACTCCCCGTCTTGGGACACGGTGCTCCTGCTCTAACTGCCTCTTATGGACCCTGGTCTGGATCCCACAGCCACGGCCTCCCCACCTGACTTTGGCACCTGTGCGCACCTTGACTCACCTCTCTCACAGCTCGATGCCAGATAAGACTCCCTCCTCCCTTCTCAGTCCCCCAGAGGGCAACCCCACCAAGGCTCTCACCCTGAAATGAGTCAGGGATGAAGAACAAGGAAACAGAGGCCCAACATGCAGCAGAGCTCAGGGAGGGGGTCCAGGTCCCTGAAACCCGAGGATCCTTTTCCAAAAACTCACCTGAGTCCTGAAAGGACCATCCTACAAACTGTCCTTTGGGAACTGACAAAAAGCCCATTGATTCCAGGAAGGATCATAGCTGTTCCTGAGAGAGGCTACCCCACATGCTGACCCAGTGCTAAAGGCCCATGTTGGGGGCCGGGGAATGGTGTTCTCTGGGTGACATTGTGCGAGTCTGCTTCTTCATCAGCATCTCTGCCTTGCCTCTGCCGCCTTCTCTTTCTACCAGTTCTCTCTGCCCAGATAGGTGAGAGCTGGAGGGTGAGGGAGGACATTTCGCCATGTGCCTCTGGGGGCCTCTCTGTGTAGGGCATTGTGTGCAATGGGCGTGCTCTCAACATCAGGACCAAGCACATCACTCACCCTTTCTGGATTCAGCACTGGCAGTGGCTCCTTGACAGTCTGCAGTGGAAGAGATCAAGATGGAAGTCGTCAAGCTTAGTGCCCGTAAAGCTTATCTCTACTGAACTGACGCGTTCTGGGATAAGACCTTGCAGAGTGAATTGGCTTCCCTCAAGTTTCACACCCCAGCCTGGGTGTCACAACCCCCTCCTTAATGACTTTTCGCCTCCATCCATCTTCTCCTGCTTATTTGGCACTCACAACAAGGGACAGGCACTGTGGTTAAAATCATGGATTCAAAGGCACGTGGAGGGCTCCGGCTCAGCTACGCAGATAGAAGGGCCGCTGCTCAATAGCAGTAGGGAGGCAGAAAGTGGGTTTTGGGGTGTCAACCTCAGTGTCTGCTGTCTGTAGGTCTATAACCAACAGGCTCCGCCTCTCTGGGCCTCAGGCTTCTCAGTTATCAAAGGGGAATTGAGACCTCCATGTACGGTTAAGTGGGAGANAGGGAGGCAGAAAGTGGGTTTTGGGGTGTCAACCTCAGTGTCTGCTGTCTGTAGGTCTATAACCAACAGGCTCCGCCTCTCTGGGCCTCAGGCTTCTCAGTTATCAAAGGGGAATTGAGACCTCCATGTACGGTTAAGTGGGAGACAGACAGACTAAGGCCCCTGGTCCCTGGGAGAGGCTGCACGTGGGCTTTTTCATCAGCAGCCCTGGCAGCACAGCCTTCCCAGCTCCCCTCTCCCACCCCCTGCAGCCCTCCCTGCCTCCCGGCCCGCAGGGATGACTGTCCACCTCCCTCTCCCCACGCCTTCTCTCCTCACTTCCTGCCCTCTGCAGAAACCTGACCCGCTGGCTCCTAGGCTGCTCTGCTCAGCCTTCCTCAGCTCTGCTTTCTCTCTTCACCCGGCGCTGGCCTGTGCCCTTGCAAACCCGGCTGGCCAGTCCCTCCCCCGCCTCCCTCCCCAGGGCCAGTCTCTGCTCTTCTCATGATCAGGGCGCCTGCCACAGCCTCTGAAGGTGACATTTCCCTTCAATGCCCCCCAGGGGCCTACACCAGACCAGACACTAGACAATGAGCTCTTATGGGCAAAGGTGGCGGCTACTTCATTCCTGCCCCTCTGTGCCCAGCATAGGGTCTTGCACATCCCAGTGCCTTTGTGGCTGATGAAGGAGTGACTAAGGTACCAGAGATGGGCAGGGATCCACGCTGCTTTCAAAGGCACAGCCGCCTCTGAGGTTAGCCCTCTCCAGGCCAGCATCCGCCTCCCTTTGGGCTATCAGTGCCCATGCAGACCCCTCTTCTTCCCCCAACAGCAGAGACTCCTGGGGCTTTGATCTACCCAAGTCTTTATGCTGTAGGCCAGTGTGGTTCTCAGGGGATCTGGGGTCTCTTCTTTTCAGGGGCCAGACAACCCACAGGCCACCTCTGTGTGAAGGTGGGAGCATGGGGCAGGTAGTCCCCCAGAAGCCCTGACTGTCTATGCCCAGGAGGGGAGGACAGAGTCTGAGCCTTGTTTGCTGGAGCTGATGGGAACCTGCCCACAGGCAGGATCTGAAGCGGGCCCATGCTCGGTCCTGCAGGGGTTGGTGAGGGCTGGACACGGGCTGTGTAGGCAGGGCTCACTCACCCTCCTGTGGCATAGCCACCAGATGCAGCAGGACATCAGGGACAATAGGAGCAGGGCTGGGATGAGTGCGAAGAGGTAGAGCGGGTTGACATAGGGGATGACTTGTGCGGGCGGCGCGGGCGGTGCGGGTGGTGCGGGCGGCGTCTCTGGAGGCGGCTGGGCAGCTGCTGAGGGAGCTGGTGGGGTAGTCGTCTCTACAGCTGGCCCCCCTGCCTACAGGAAAAACACAGAGTCCTGCATGGACCAGGCGCCTACCACTTGGATCCCACCCCAGTCCTGTCTTCCCCCTTTCTGCTTGTTTACCCTACTTGAGGAAACAGATTCTAGGAGATCACAGCTGGTGCCCTGTGGAGCCCTGGGCCACAGATCCCACAGCTGGCCCACTCAGAGGCTCTCTCCAGAGACCTGTTAAGGAGGTCCAGTGCTCCTAGGAGTGATGGCACAGCCCTCACTGCCTGTGTTGGCTGAGAGCATGGGCTATTGTGAGGATCACAGACAGCTGGGACACCCAGATGGGAGAGAGGTGGGGGTGCGAGAGCAGAGGCAGGGCGCCCTGAACACCTGTCCACAGCCTCACTCCCGCTTCCTGGCTCTGCAGCCTCAGGCAAAGCTGGCTGGGTACGGCCACAGCTGCTGCACCCTCCAAACCCATGTACCTGGAACCCAGATTTGGAGGGCTTGTGGGTCCCAGAGGTCCTGGACTCTGTCTCCTACTCCACAGGGTCCCAACCTCTCCCACTCACCCCAGCTGGAATCCAGGATGGAGCCTTGAGGTCCCCACCACAAGGCCCAGCCCAGGGAAGGTGGCAAGGTAGGTCCAGGCTGGGCAGAGCCTCAGCATCATTTCTGGAGTCTGCTTATTTGTCCCTTCCGTGTGCCTTCAATGACGCTTGGTTCACAGACAGAGCAAAGGTTTGCAAGGCTTGGACGATAAGGCATCCCCCAGGTGCTCTCTTTAGGAGCCCTCCTATGGCATTGCCCAAGCCTGATGGGAGTTCAGCACACAGATGTAGGGTTAAGGGCTCTGAGCTACCTGTGAGACGATGCTTAAAGTGCATCAGGCTATCTGCTGGACCTGCCTGGGGTGCTGTTCCCTTCACTTGCCTCCCCAGGGTCCAGGGTGTCAGGACAGCCTTAGCTGCCAGAGTCTTACCCTGGTACTCGCACAGTCCTTGCTGGTGAGGCTAACATCATTGTTGATGAAGCTGATACCATTGTTCAGGCTAATTTCAAGGGAGAAAGCCCTAAAGCACAAATAGGGTAGACAGTGACAACCAGGTCAAACAGACATAGCTCTTATACTTGGCTCAAACTGTAGCTCATGATCTCCTCACTGTAATGGCTTTGAACATTAGGCATTCAGGGATATCAGAGAGCAGACAGCATGGGTAAGGAGAGTTCACCCCAAAGTATTACGAGGTCATCTTCTGCAATGAAGTCTGACGAGGCAGTGAGGATCCATAAGCTAAGTGACCAGGGATGGTGGCATGGTGTCACCATTCCAGCTCCTCTGTCAGTACAGTACAGAGCAAAGGTACCGTCCAACCCCGGGCACAGCGTCTCCTGCATCCTGCTCTCCTCAGCAGAGCCTGGGTTGCAGCAGATCACTGAGCGCCTCAAGGGACTGTCAGCCGGGGTAGGTGCGGAGGTTGCATGCAGTCCCCCTGGAAACATTATTGTGTTGCCCCAGTAGAGATGGAGTCTCAAATTCTTTACACCTCATGGTGGCAAAATTGGGCACTTACTCATCTGGATTCTCTATCTTTATTCCCGGGCATATCACACTGGTGTCTTTCACAGAGTTGGCTTTTTCATCTGAAACACAATCGCATGAGAAGAATGTCAGCGGACTTATCCATCCATCCACCGCCCCTCCCCTTCTGCCTGCCCTTGGCAAGCGGAGCCACCACTCTCTGGCAGAAGCAGCTTCTCTTCTCTGCCTTTTTCTGACACCTACCATGCACCAGGCCCTGTTCAGGGCTTGGGCTCCGGTGTTTAATGGGAACAAGGCAGGCAGAAGTCTTGCTGTTAAGGGCCTGACACTTGTGGGACTGCAGAGGGAGTCAGATAATAAAGTAACAAACAATGGACAAAATGAATGCCAGAGTGAAAAGTGCCATGAAGTCAAAAACAAGGGAAGGGGGAGGGAAGGGATGGCAAGGGACTGCTGCAGACTGCACAGCCAAAACTAAGTAAATGAAATGGTAATCACACTGAAGTTTTCCCCTTGCATTCCTAATTTGTTAATGTTTTTACAGCCTCCTTTTAACTTAGGGGCTTTTTTTTTTTTTAAATAAACTGATGAAGAAGAACGATTCATGAAGAGCATGTCTCATGAGGAAGTATCTGTGTAACTCTCAATACTTTCTCCAATTCCACTTCAGCTTTTCTTCTGTCATTCAGAAAAATTAGATTTATTAAGCTGTATTTGAGATGTTACAGGCACTTATTATCTATGTTGGGATCAGGGGTAATGCTTTATTCTTTACTCTTTCGTATTTTCCTATTTTTTACCATGTAGCATTGTTATAATTAGCAATTTCTAATGTATTTTTATTGTTTTTGCCTTTTTTTTTTTTGCCACAGGTCAGGGCTCTTTCCTAAAGAATGGCTCATTTCCACGTGGAAAACTTTTTGGACCTAACTCAACTGTCAGATTGGCTATGAACTTCAGACAGTATGAGTCCTTCACTGGGACCACAAATAAAAGCTAACTGCCCAGTATGGTTAGGGGAAAGGATTTGCAACTGAAGGACAGGATGGTTGGGATTAGCGTGAGTAGTTTGTTCTCTATAGGCTGTTCACAATCCTGAACAGGGAGAGGGGGTGACGGCAGGCACTCCACATACTGAGAGCCCAGAAAAGCGTGGCTGATTGTAAAGTAGGTTTCAGCCCAATAGTAACTGGTTAGCTAAACACTCGCCACATCTAGAAAACTTTTTGAAGCATAAAAACTTTACATACTAAGTGACAAGCAATGTAAAACTTACAGAAACCTTGGTTAATTTTTTTTCTTTTTTATGTTTCTTTATATTTTCTAAACTTTTGTCTTATGCTTTAATCAGAGGCAAACATAATTAAAAGGAAGCAAGTCAATCCTCATCAGTGCATCAGGGCTCCTGGCAGTAAACAGTGTGGTGCAGCCACTTCTTCTCAGCCTCGACTCTATGCAGTGAGCTGGTCAGGGGAGGAGCCCAGGGCTGCAGGATGGGCTGTCCTGTGGGAGAACCTGGTCCTGGTCCATCCCAGAGAGGTGGTGTCTAGAAAGGAAAGCAATACAACCACAGGCCACAGAGGAACATCTGAACACACTTCCTGAAAGATAGGTTGTGTCCCACCTTCCTCGAGAAAGGTCATCTCAGTGAGGTGGAAGGCCCAGAGGAGGCAATTACAAGAACCAGCTTGTGACCTTGGGGATGCTCTTGAATTGACCCTGACTCTGGTTTCAGATCTATACAAGGGAATAACAATAGGTGTCGTTTGAGAATTAATTGGGATAGTGCATGTAAGGCCCTGAGCGCATTAGCCAATATGCTCAGTAAATAGTTCTCCATGCAAATAATTGCTGAGTCCTAATCACTCCCAAGAAACTACAAACCATGGGAAATCTAACTCCCTGAGACCATCTACACAGTTTGTGGTGTGAGCAGTTAGCGATGGAAGAACCCTGTCCATCCCATGCACCCATGGAAGAAGAAGAGATGGCCTGGAAGTGCTGAGGGGGAGGACTTGCTCTGGGTTTACCAGATGGCCCTGGAATGAGGCATCATTGAACATAATGTATCAAATCAATGTATCAGTGGGATAACTTGGAGACCTGAGGAGGAAGAGGAAGTCTAACTGTCCCCAGGCACTCTCTGGGGGAGATGAGACCCTTTTCAGTGATGAGGGCATATCTCCTGCCCCATCTGTGTGCTTCCTCAGGCCACTCGCCCATCGTGGAGGAACACCGAGGGCCTGAGTATTTCCATACAGTAGCTCATGTACACGATAGGGCTTAGTTGCACACCTACCATACGAATGGCCCCATAGTATAGTACAGATAATAGAGACTGAGAACAGAACACTCATTAGGTCAAGATCACACATGTAAAGTGGGCCTGAGCCAGGATTCCAGGGTCCAGGCCTGGCGACTGGCATCTGCTGTCAATACCACCCTCCTGGGAGAGCACAGTACACCTGGCCCAGATTCAGGGTCCTGGGGGTGCTATCACTTCCCACCAGAAGAGTTGTGAGATTCAAGTACTTGTCTCTCAAGGGAAGTGAGGGCCAAGGAAAGTGTGGGGGCAGTGAAGCCATAAAGGCAGACTCAGCATCTCAAGCCCAGCCTCTGCAAGGGCAAGCTCTGAGCCAAGATGGTCTTGATGTGCAGGAGTTGATACCTTCCAGGCTGAGATGAAGGGCAAGGTGGCCAGTCTTACCAGCCAGGTCGCTCCTTCCATTGTCTACATTGCCTCCATTGATGGCTTAGCTGGCTAGGGGAATGCAGTGTGCTGTGGGAAGCGTGTCACTTGGTGGCATCGTGGGGCTACTTACCGATTAGCTTGTCTTTGAATTTAAATCTACAAATAACTTCATCCTCATTCTTTGCATTATTAAAACCTTTTCCAGAAATCATCAATTCATATTCATCTGCAAGGGCGACACCCAAAGGTCTGTTATTAGCAGAGTGCTGACTTCCTTCTGCTCTTACAGTTATGACAGGCCACACTATAACTGACTCCCCAGGGATTCCAGCAAGCAAGCAGCTATGTCTGAACCAATATATGGGCACACACTGGGTCTTACCTGGCATCACAAAGCTGAGGTGCCTGGGCCTTGAGCACTTGTGGGCCTCTCACTGCTGCCTTTGGTTCATCAAGCTCATTGAAGGCACCCTGTCTGCTACCCTCCATGGGGCCAACCCAGCCACAGGTTTCTGACTTTGAAGTCCCAAGGTCTTCCCTAGGAGGTGCAGGCAGTGTTCCTTACCAGGCCTTCCCTTACATTAATGACTCAGAAACAAGCTAATGCAGGCTGAAGAAGTTTCTGACCCTTGTCTGAGCTGAGCACACAAGACTAAGTGCCTGTGGGCCTTTCTCACACTCAGGGGTCTGTTCCTCCTCACTGTGATGCTCTATGCCAATGGCAGGCTGGATACCCCAGGTACAGGGCCAGGACCTGGGTAAAGCAGGGCCAAGAAAGGAGGCAAGGACCCTGCACAGGAGAATCCCCCATGGAGGGTGGAATCCTGTGTTCGCTGTGGTTCTGAAGTTGACAATGGTTGCCCTTCGCCTCCCTCTTCCTGCAGCTTCATGTACCTCACACAATGCCCCCAGGGACTCACCAAGCATTTCCTTCTGTTGAGGGGCAGACTTTGATTTGCTAAGGTGTAGTTCTGGGCCATCGGAGAAGGCAATGGCACCCCAATTCAGTCCTCTTGCCTGGAGAATCCCAGGGATGGAGGAGCTGTGTAGGCTGCAGTCCATGGGGTTGCGAAGAGACTGGTGACTTCACTTTCACTTTTCACTTGCATGCATTGGAGAAGGAAATGGCAACCCACCCCAGTGTTCTTGCCTGGAGAATCCCAGGGACGGGGGAGCCTGGTGGGCTGCCGTCTATGGAGTTGCACAGAGTCAGACACGACTGAAGTGACTTAGCNCGCTTTCACTTTTCACTTGCATGCATTGGAGAAGGAAATGGCAACCCACCCCAGTGTTCTTGCCTGGAGAATCCCAGGGACGGGGGAGCCTGGTGGGCTGCCGTCTATGGAGTTGCACAGAGTCAGACACGACTGAAGTGACTTAGCAGCAGCAGCAGTTCTGGGCCATAACCCGAGCCAGGCTGCTAGGTCCCTACTGGCGCTTCCCGGCAACTGAAATACTAACGGATCCAGAGAAGGCAGCCAGTGGGCCTGGCTCCTGGGGAGTGGACCAGGATAAATGCGGGTCTTCCAGCTACAAGCCCAAAGTCAATAACCTCCACCCCTGTTCTCCTAGTTAAGATCATTAATTGCCCAAGATCAATTAGCTTGAGGAATATTCCTCAGAAATGTCAGCACAGCTTTGGACCTGACAGTCCTGATTCCCCTTCCTTCAAGTCTTCCTGTAGTCTCTAGTAGATCAAGGTGAAGTTTGTAAACTCTCTGTTTTGAGGAAATTAGATTCTTGGGCTGTGGGCTGAAGCTGTCCTGCTGACATGGTTTTATAGGCTTTCAAGTATTTTCAAGAAAATGGGAGTCCATGTTTAAAATCTGAACATTTTCTCTACTCATCCAGATTCCTAGAATTCTCGAAAAATGGGAACATTTGGCATGTGTGGGTTTGTATTTCTGCATGTTAACCACTGACTGGGCCAGAGGCCACTGCCCTCTCAGAAAGGGAAGCTCTCCGGTGGCCAAGTGCTTGCCCCTAACACTATTGACCATCATCCTTGGCTTGGCCGTGGTCCACTCCTCTTTCTCTTGGTACCTTCCTGGTCTAAGAGGGTACCTGATGCATTGACCTGTCCTTGGAAGAGCGTGAGCAACATGGAAACATGGAGAGAGCACTGAAGCTTTGATAAAGCACAGGGAAGGTGAACTGACTGCCTTGAGCTAAGAAATCAGTGCCTTTGTGGCCCATTCAGGGCACCTTGAGGTCCCTTAGTGACATCCCCTCCCACGCCCAGTAGCCAACAAACCAATGCTGCTTCTGAACCCAGATCTGCCAGATTGCTCCTTCACTGTTCTCACTTCCTAAGAGCCCTGCCTACCATGACATAAGAATCTGTGTTTGTCCAGGAAGAAGCAGCTGGAACTGTGTCCTGCAAACATGCCTTTACCAGCACAACTTGGTCCAGCCTGAGCAAGGTGACTGGGCCTTAATCTCATGGAAGTATATTTCGTAATTCATATTCCAGGATTATTTATTGCAAAGAATGGTTTCCTTGTGAAGCAGAACCATAACCAATGAAACCTATTTTAAGTAAAGATATAAGCAGAGAAGAGAAGCTTTAGCTATTGAATATGGGGAAATCAGGCTCTAGATGAGGCAAAAAAAAAAAAAAAAAAAAAAAAACCAAGAAAAAGCTTTTTTCCAAAAAAAAAAAAACAAAAAGAAACAAAAAAAAAG